>BGPR01003843.1:63032-87558 GCA_013235015.1 Araneus ventricosus
TCTAAAAAGACAAAAAATAAGGATTGAATATCTAAAAAGAAAAAAAAATAAGGAGTGAATATCTAAAAAGACAAAAATTATTAGAAGCAATTTAATTGGTGTGCGCAAGTGCAGCATCATCCAGGAAAAAATTGCGAAGTACAAAATAAATATAAATACTAATAAAGGGAATTTTAAATGTGAAAGAGTTAAAAATACAAAAATAATAGCAGCCAATGATAGGAAGTAGGAATCCGGTGGATGACGTCATCAGAGGCCATTTATCCATGCAGATTCAGAACTAGAATAGGTTTTCTGTAGAGGTAAAAGACATTAAGGCGTGAATTTAATATGGATTTCCTCTAAGGCCTGAACCTATTCCGGAATATATTGGAAAGAAAAACAAATATGTTAAAAGATAATATGAAATATGGAGTATTGTTTTAAGAGTGCTAATATTTATTTTTTCGATTTTTGCGACATTTCTGATTAGAAAGTATGCTTAAGTAGATACAAAGTAAAAAAACACTAATTTTAATTTTCTACTTTAATTCTCATTTCGTCTTCCAATTATAACTCTAATTCTAATACCATCAAAATGCAAACATTTGACAATTAAAAGACATTTTCCAAGTGTAATATTTTCAAGCGCACTCTTATGTGCAATTATTCTACTGAAAAATAAATGAAGATCCTCCGAGTAAATATACAACATAATGAACACAAGAAGAGAAAAATGGATGATTTTACAAAAAAAATTCTAACAACATTGAACTTTGTATTAAACAGAATGCCGCGAAAATGCAGGAACTTTCAATTAAATGCAAAATAAAAATACTAGAATATGAACAAAAAAATTATTAACAGAAGAAATATAAAAATAGAATAATAGAATAGAAAAAATATAAACAATAGTCACATGCATCTGGAGCGAACAAACGCAGCAGCATCAGGCTGATTCCACTGACAAAAATACAATATATATATATATCAAAACAAACAGGACACAAAAGACAAAAATTCAAAAACAAACAAGACACAATGGCAAAAAATAGACAAAAATTATAATAAATTGAAAAATATCATAGCGAGCTGCTCGTCGGGGAGGGAAGCTCGCTTATGATATTAATATGCGCTTTTTTCTGCTAACGGCATACGAAACCCGTTAAAATATGTCGCCATTCCTTCAAAAAGCACAAGACAATTAAAAATGGAAAATTTCTGGAATAAAAGACAAATACATTGAAGATGATTTAAAAAAATCGAAAGAAAAAAATCCGAATACAAAAGACCTAGAATAAAATAATATAAAATAGTAGTATTCACAAAAAATAAAATAGAAGTTAAAAAGGCTTACCACCGCCAGGAATAAGCCAGCAGGTCTGTGAGAAGCACGAGGAAATGGACACCAAACTAGTTATTGCTGTTGCCAAACAGAGGAAGAAAAGGAGAAAAAGGCTTTGCCAATAGACCCTGATTCACTGCTTGAGATATAGTCGCACAAAGTTTTCGGGAATACCATTATTTAAAAGTTGATCATACAAAAGCTTTAATTGTCTCGATTTTGAATTTTCATTCGAGCAAATAGATTTAATACGAGAAAATTGAGAGAGAATAGTGTTTCTATAAGTCTTAATAGAAATATTAGAAGACCAATATGAAAGTCGGTTGACACAAAAATTAAAATTCATTCTTTTGTAAAAAATATCGATACAAAAGTTATTATCAACATGTTTAATATTTAGATCTAAAAATTACGATATATATATATAAATAACGATATATATATATCGTTATCGCTCTTCCATTTAATCTTCATCGTTCCCAACATACTACACTTCCCTGGTAACAGACAAAGTTAAGCCCGAAACTTGTAACTCTATACCCTGTTCATACCCCTTCAAGCCAGTCTGTACCGTGACCCTCCGCAAACACTTCCACGTCAACATCCGTCCTTATGGTACGTAAAATATTTATTCTTACTTTTCTCTAATGTTATCACATCGTTCTTTTGTTTTAATTATTCAAAACTCCTCTCTCTGTTTTAGGTTTTGCATTAGGGATGAAAATCAGTGTTTAAGGCCTTACGGCATAACTGATTGCAAGAAAATGTCAAACTTTTTATATTTTAGCAATTCACAATAACTTCATCCCCTGAAGAAACGTTATTGTGCTTTAATTGCGTTTTTCATTTTATGTTTCATACTCTTTCTTTTTACGAATTTTCTCTCTCTCTATATATATATATATATGTAATAATCTCACTTAATTTTATTTCAAATTCTAGTATTATATATTTTAAAATCTTAATGTATTCCAAAATCACTTTTCTAAAACTCCAGTTTCGTTCTTTTCCCGCGCTGGAGGTATATTAAATCTCGCGTTTTGACATATTTATTGCCAAAAGAATATTCTAATTGCTTCCACGCGCCAACATAAATCGCAAATTCTTTTCCAGACATTTCCCTAAAACACTTACGTAATATATTAAAAATAGCTATTATTCCCTTCACTTTGATCACGTGTCTATCTGTTAAATCCCTACCTGAGAAAAAGCAGGGATCTTCTGTTCACTTTTGGATTAAAACTTAAGCGAAGATGTACGTACATTTCGTCACTCTCCCATAATAAAATGAAATTTAGAATAACTCGGCCTGTGTTTTTGTTTAACGACTACAATTACGAATACACTTCATATATATATATATATAAATGGATATATACAAAAACACAGTCCGAGTAAAATACTCAAAAAAGGGTTGAAGGAAGCTTCAACTTAAATAATGCGAATGCAAATTCCAAGGGGGAGAAGAAAAGAAACAAATATACAATAAAATGGTCACATCCATACGAACACATGAGTGGTATTAAGCAATGAAGTGAATAAACAAGGGGAATAGATATCGACACATATTAAAATTTTTAAAAAAGGTATAGATGGAAAATAACTGATCACATATACACACAAAATGATTAAAAAAAACGATAAATGGAGTAAAAGATGTAGAAGGTGGGAAAAAGTGAAAAAAGAATAAAGCGTTCAAAAATCATATAAAAGCACACGAATACAAAAAATATCACACAACATATAAAGCACACAAATTTCGCACAGGTGACAAAACAAAAGCGTCTGATCCAAATATAATTGAGAAAAAAAATTGAATTCCAAAAAATGAAAAGTGAAAATAAGTAAACAGAAGTAATAAGAGAAAAATTGTAAATACCAGCAAACAGATACAGAATTTATAATCTATATAATGTGGGGAATAATGCTGTTGATAAATTCACAAAATAAAAATACAATATTAACAAGCAGAATATGAAGCCATCAAAATACAATATTAACTAACAGAGTATGAAGCCATCAAAATACAATATTAACTAACAGAATATGAAGCCAAAATACAATATTAACTAACAGAATATGAAGCTATCGAAGGACAAAAATCAAACTGTAATATATATTAAAACACAATAAAATCGAAGGAATAAATTCTTGCTTCAAAACAAAATGAAATCGAAGAAATAAAGTCTTGTTTCAAAACACAATAAAATCGAAGAAATTAAATCTTGTTTTGATATATATTACAGTTTGATTTTTGTGCTTTGATAGCTTCATATTCTGTGAGTTAATGTTGTATTTTGATGGCTTCTATTCTGTTAGTTAATATTGTATTTTTGTCAATGTAATCCTGATGCTGCTGCGTTTGCGCGCAACAGATGCATTATGTCTAGTGTTTATATTTTTTCTGTCTATTCTATTTTCATGCTTTTTCGGTTGATCCTTTTTTGTTGATATTCTCAGAATAAACACGCATAATATTATTCAATATAGGAGACCATCCATTGTGAGAACGCGTTAATTTAATTTTGTTTCTCATGCAAATTATAGTATTTGCAATCGGGAATAACTTATGTATGGTGAAGCTATATTGGTGATGATTTTGTTTCAAAGAATAATCGTTAAACCTTTCGGCTTAAAAATTTAATTATTTCTCAAAATGTAGAAAAGGCTCTTAATTCACCTAAAGTTTATTCGGGTTTACAATTATATAGCTAAACCTTCATGTTTCTCCATGAAAGCACAAATGGAAGCTGACAAGAAATGTATTTGTCAGTTTTTGTCAGTTTTTCTAACGGAGGTATCTTTAAAACGTTTTAACAGCCAAAAAGAAAAAGTTCCCAGTGACTTCTTTCTGCTTGCGTCATTTCAGTAACTTAAATTGAGAAATCTGTCACATGATAATGAATTAATAACTTCTATTATATTTGATAAAGATTTTGTATATTTTGTAATTTATTTATCTTCTTAATTGCATAAATCTGTGAAGAGAAAATCGTTAAAGTAAATTTGCAACATTCATATATTAGTGCAAATTATTGTAAGAACTTTGAAAAAAAACCCGTTAATTTCTTAGAAAGCTACAATGGTTTTATATCGTAAATTGCATGTCAAACTATACTGTTACAAAAATTCCATTACTTGTGATATCCCACATTTCGTCGCCAAGTCGCCAAAATGGTCGCCAAATTTGTATATAAGTTCGGGAGTCAATGGAACCATTCCCCCGACAATCCCATACATACCGCTATAGAAATCTCTTCCCAACCAAAAGACTAACATTGCTGGGAAGCGACTTTCCATGATCGTCACTATATTAAGCACGAAAGAGTGAATTATCTATAAAGGAAAAACTAGAGAGGAACGTTTCTAATTCGAAGTTGACAGTACAACAAAAAACATACCGATTAAGGCCAAACTTCCAGTTAAGAATAACCTTGCAAAAATGGAAAAAAAGAATGAAAGCGACAATTTTTTAAATTAAAAATGGCAATAGACACACATTTTTAATATTAAACAGATGCAATTAATTATTAACAAATATCAATGGTTAAACCGTCTGTAATTCTACAAAATTAAGTCAATAATTAATAACTTTTGAAATAACAATTTAAATGAATAATTAATTAACTTAAATGAACAAAACATATACAACGCTTTGAGAAAAAAAATTGCAAATTAATGCTTTACTGAGAAATCTAAAACCATTTGAAATAAATTTTAGTTCAAATGAAACTTTCTGTCGGTTAGAAGGCAAGGATTTTAAGAAATTTAAATGCTATAAGACTTAACCAAAAATTAAAAATGCAGAAAATAATTTACATTAACGAAGATCTACAAAAAGCAGTGAACATAAATATTAAATAATATGGTAGCGTCCAGAAAATTTTAGAGGAAATTTTTTACAAATAACCCTATTAGCACAAGATATTTTACGATATCTTCAAAATGTTACTACTGTTACAATGATGTAATGTCGCTTTCGTGTCTCGCTAGTAATATGGGGAGGAAGTTTTACAGGGGTAAACATGGAGTGACGGGCAGCGATCAGCCTGCACCCCTGACCTTGGCGGCCATTATGGCGACAAACTTAGCGACTTTAGTTACAAATCGAAGATACCCGAAAATACTATTACTTTCTCGATATTTCTATTAGGTGCCGAGATCTATGCTTTTCCTGAAAATTCTATGTGACGTCACGGCCTATCGGTGGGAATATAAAATGACCGCGCTTGGATCACGGGTGTAGATTGACTGGAATGACTTTGGAGTATCGTCTGTAGTGCGAGCTAGAAAGCCGGTAAGCTGAGCGCTATTGAAAGTGCTGTGATTGTCGTTATTAGTGATTTGCAGACTGTTTGTGTTGCTAAATCCGAAAGTGCTGAATTGTTCCCAGATAGCAAATTTAGTTTGCAGCAAATTTTCAAATTTGTCACGACAAGTGTGCAAGTGTGAAACAAGCTTGCAGCAAGTTAACGCAAGCCTCTAAGTCACCATAGGACGAACTTGCAGCAAGCTTGCATTGCAAACTTATTGCAAATTATAGCAAAAACTGAGTACGAACAGCGCTCGGGACGCGGGAGCTCTAACCATTCGACCAGTTAAACTCTGAGAGGAGAAGATAGATTTCTTTAATACATCGCTCGATTCGATTCGCATACTATTTGTTTTAAACTATTTTCTTGATTTCGTTAATTTTTTGAGTTGCGAATATGATTTGAAGTCAAAGAGAGAGAGAGATTTTCGCTAATAACTACGTTTCGTTGGTAGAATAAATTATGAAATTAGAGTTCAAAAGTAATTACTTTTAAAATGGGACAAAATGTATAAGTTTATTTTTCAACAAACATTGACTGTTTTTTCGGTTTAATTTTGTTTATAAACGCTAAAATTTCAACATTCAGAAAAAGGGGATTGAGTTTTCTTTAAAGTGCGAATGCTATATTTAGTAAAAAGATGGAAAATGTTTCAAATTTTTTTTTTATAAAAAAGTTAGTTTTTTCACAAATTATCATTGATTTATTGAATTAATAAAAAGAAGGACAGTCTAGGAGATGCTATTAAAAATCGGATGTTTTCTTAAAACAGAGACAACGATAATTATCTCTTTGTGCTATCTTTGCATCACGCTTGTTTTGCAAATTTGCTGCAAGCTTGCAATGCAAGAAAGGGTGGCGCTAGTTGTCACGGTGAACTTGCCACAAGTTCACTTCAAGTTTGACGCGTCAAATTTGCTATGACAAGGCAATATCAAGCTTGCTGCAAACTTACGTGCTATCTGGGTTATTACCTGTGAATTGTTGTCTGTTTACGTTGCTATTCTGTGCAAGATCTATTGATTCCTGCTACCTGTTCTGCGTGTTTTCCTGCATATTTGTGAATAAACCTTCATTCTCCATTATCCTGCGTGTTGGTTTTCACCATACACCCATAGAACGATTTTGTTATACTACGATATTTCGAATGCCGCCCAACATCGTGAAGATATCTTCTGGATGTTGTAGAGCATCTTGTGCTAATAGAGAATGATCTAATAATAACTAAGTTGCTAAAAGTAACTAAGTTGCACACACACTGAAAAAAGAATTACCACCATAAGATAAAAAAAATCATATAAATTAATTATCTAAATAACACTTTAATTCTACAATAGTTCTAGGGATGAATATTGATGCCATATAATCCAGATATATATTATGTACTATTTCATTTGCAATAAGGTATACGACTGGTTTAAAATCGTCGTTTTTGATGAAATTATCAAAACAATGTCATAACTTAATTTTGTAGCCTGGTTAATCAGCTTTCTAAAACTGTCTCACTTTTTACTCTACGTGAATTACAAATGGAACTACAGCTGTTTAATTACCGAACTGTAAGCATTATTTTATGTTGCATGAAAACTTTAAATGTGTTTTCTGAGAAATGATATTTTTGAGGAAAACTGTCGACCGTAACAATGATTTCTCAAAAATTTACTCAAGTATTGATATGAAATTTTCTGAGATTATTTTCTGTAATAGGCTTGATGTTTTCCTCTAAAAACTAAGTTCAATTTTAAAATCAAGTATAATTTTTAAGTGCTTAAATATAAACTAAAAGCATTTTTTATGAAAAATTACCAGTTTAGTAACTATGTTCAGCTATATCTCAAAACTATTTTGAAGTACAAGAAATATTTTAGAGCATAACACAGATAACTGTCATAAAAAATGTACTGCTACAAGGATTTATGTATATTTAGAATATGATTTTGTCTATGGCTGTTAGCGTAAGGCAAATATTTTAGTCATTTTTCTTCAAATTTCTCAGTTTTTTTAAAAAATATTATTTTGAAAGCCTAATTTTACAATATTTTCGTAGTTTTAAAACATATGCAGTTGAAAAAAACATTAGAAAATATATATATTTTATTTTTCAAAAAAATGTCTCCGAACACAGTCAGATACCTTAAATGATAAATAAAGTAATATAATATAGTGAGGTAGAGGAAATACAAAATAAAAGTTGATAAAACTTCGGTGAAATTTATTTAAAAGCGGCAAAAATAAATACCAACCCTTTTCTTCTTCAAAACTTATTTATTTATTTCTAAATTTCTCTTCGACTTGGAAAAAGCAGTAAATGATTCAAAATTCTTATTTCTCTTATATCTCTCCACTGTTGCTTTTTTCTGAAAAAGTGTTTTTGGAGAAAATCAATGAACAAAGTCGTTACTATATTTCTAAACTTTTTAATCCAAAATGAAAGCTTTTACTTTGAAACACTCAATATCAGAAATTGAATTGCGGGAAAATCTCACTTTAGATTATTGTTCTTTGAAGCATGACAATTTCAGAAATCGATTTGTTTTGTTAAATGCCATTCGGCTGTAAGACTAAAGTAGAAATCTTCAAAATAATTTTAGTGGGAAGAAGCGAAATGTTCAAAAGTAAATTTGGCTTTAGATTTAAAATCTCTAGTAATATTTTCTATTCTGCATCTTCAATGGTTGAAACATATTCTTCTGATTGGTCCAAGTGGACTGTAGACAAATTTACAGCATCGAAGAAGGGTAGATTCGAGACACGATGCGTGCTTGGAGCACTTTAAATCCTTCGGACAGAAATAGTTTTCCAATGGTGTGGTAGGGAATTTTTGAAAGGGTGTTTTCGCCATCGTAAACTAATCACTGTTCAAAGTTAAGATTCTCAGCCAAAAATCTAAATATTCTAAATCAGGTATCTTCCTAATCCATCTCTCAAAGGTTTATTGCCATCATAGAACTACGAAGATTCAAATTATAACAGTTAGCCTAGGAAACTAAAGAAATCCCTGAACATATGAAAAAATATGTTTATAAAAACTCTAAAGTTGAGTATAACTTGTAATCATTTACACAAAAATACATATCTTCAAAGCGGTTTTTCAAAGAGTTTTTGTTGTGATATAGAAGAAAATCATTAACAATGATCAAAGGTTGAATTACCAATAGATATACAAAAAGGAAATTTCAATTTACAACGTGGTATTTATGGAACTGAATACTTGTTTTTGTCTTATTGAAAGAATATATTTAACATTCTAAAAATGAATATTTGCCGTTACAAAATTCATTATCTGAAAGAATATGACGTCTTTTAAACTAACTCACATAGGATTCTTAACATCTTGAGAGTTAGAAAGAGTTTATTTTTTTATTAATCTCAGAAAAGGACAAGATGGAAATCTAATATGATGCACTGGTTCCGATCTCGTAAAATTAGAGAATTGTACTTGAACAGACAGTTTACTTGCCTGAAACGCTTCAAATTCCGAAAAGATTGCCTTTTCGCCAAATGGCTTGCCATTCTGCATTCAATTGATCCGTTACTGGAAGGAACTTTTCTGCCCTGATAATTTTCTTTTAGAGAAGTGAATTTCGAAGCTTTTAACATTTATTTGGCTGCTTTTCCCCACTGCATTTCAAAGGAATTTTTGCACTCTCAAAAGCAGAATTTCATATCCAGGCGAGATAAATCTTTTGCAGCTGTGATAGAAGTAGAGCAAGTTCTAAATCATCACTCTTACAATTTGTACGAATGGTAAAATAAATATTTCAAAAGACCTTTCAGGAATCAACCTGTTTCAAGTTCCTTCGAAAACCTGCAGTTCATAAATTTCAAAGAATATCAAGGATGAGGACTCCTTTGGATATTCATGACTATTTACATAAAAAAGAGCTCTGAGTAAGATTTACAGATCGAAATATTCTATAGTAGAAACGGGAAGTGAGTGTCGAATTAAGGATTCTATCGCTCACAGTTTTGAGTGCAAACTGAATGAGGGAAAACTGGAATATAACAATTGAAGACATGAAAAAAGTAAGTGTATAAAGTTTTCACCCCAAAAATCTATTTTTTTTATTTAAATGGGCATCGAAAATGCGTTTACATAGTCTATAGAATTATTGAACTTTTCTAGCTGATTCAATTAAAGGAAAGAATATGAATGATGAATGAAAATTGAGCTTCAAAGAATGCACTGGAATTTACCATATGGGATTCTTGAAATGATAAATAATATAAATTCTACATAATCGATTATGCATCAATACAAGGATACAAAATAAAAAATTAAATAATTATGGTTGGAATGGTAAAGCTGTAAAATTATCTTATCTACCATAATCAGACATATACCTAATAACTCGTGTTTAAGTTTAATATGTAGAAAATACGCCAAGGATTAGACAGACCTTGGACAATAGCATCGAAAAAAACTGCATTTTTTAATAAAAAAAGAATTATAAATAAATTGCATCGAAACCAATAGTCTAAAAAATTGTTTGATAGATTTCTACACTTTACGTAAACTTTAATGAAACAATATTATTTTGACTGTTTAGCATAAATATAAAAAAGTAAAATACTTCCATTAAAATTAGATCTCACATTTTACTCTTTGGAAATGGATTTCTGCAAAATGGGTTTACTTGACACTATATTATATGATATGAAAAGTGGTAGATTATTTAAAACAAAATCTCGATTTATTTTCTGAAAAAACAAGAATAGGATGGAGTAGAGTTTCGAATAAAAATAACTTTGGACTAAAATTCGTTATCGCTATGTTTTGTATAAAGAGGATATCACAGCAAACCCGAAGCTAAAAATGAAATTATTTTATCAATATGCCAAATATGTGATAAAATATTAACAAAAATGTATCTCATGAAGTTGATTACCGCATTAAGTTCCCGCGACTGATAAATAAACCGTAACGCAGAGTAAAATCTTTGATTGTACAAATCATCTCACAGAAAATGTTTTCTGAAAGCTAAAATACGTCTTAGAATATAGAAACATTATCAAGAGGTTTACTTTTCTTAAATATCCTTGATTTTCAGGAAAAAAATTGAAATTTTAGAGAAATGAAAAAACTTGGCTAAAGTGAATTTTAGCAGTAAAGGACATCTATTTTAGTTTCTTTAATATAATTGCTGTATAATGAAATGCTTTAACAAATTATTTAGGGACGCATTTGAGAAATCAAGTTTCAGGAAAGTAAGCAATAAAATTACTTAATTTTAAAGGGAATTCGTGAAAGGTTTCAATTTATATTTTAAAAAATTATTAACGTACAGTAAGATGCCAAATGAAATGAGCTAAACGTAAAAGCGTGCTTCAACTTTCCGAAAGCGTCTATTGCTAATAAGAGAGAGCTCGCAAGACACTATTCTTACGCCGCTTGGGGGAAAAATTTGCAATACATTTATTGGTTGCCCATATAGTTTTGACGTAGTCTTACGTCTCTCCATAGTGGTTTAATGGTGTGTCAGGAAAGGAAAAAATTATGATGCTTTTCGCGCTAAATTTAAACTCTTATAGCTCCGCAGCCAAATAACATAAAGAGTTGGTTTTCCTTTCATTTAACAGAGAAAGGTAGACATTAAAGATTGCAGAAAGAATTTCAGAATTTGGAATTACGGTTTAGTCAGAGTCGAGCTGCAAAGTTGGTCAAAGTCACGAAACCGTTTGATGACGTCACAGCTACCGATGCGCGCGCACGCAGACTAAGACAATTCATTCATCAATCGCGCGAAATATTACTCAAGAATTGTTCAATTACGTCGAATTTCCTGCTAAGGATAAACTCCTATAGCTCAGCAAGCGAATAACATAGGAAGTTGGTCTTAGTTTCCTTTAACAGAGAAAGGCAGATATTGAAGATTCCAAAAATAATGTTAGAATTTGTAATTAAGGTTTAGTCACAGTCGAGTTACAAAGTTGGTGGAAATAACAAAGAATTTGCATAGATAGAGTCAAATAGTCACACTAGACTATAGAGTTAATAGTCACATACAGCTACTTTAGTCACAGAAAGTCACAGTTGAGTAAGGTAAATAAGTCTACGCCCCTCAATCCCAGCGGCTGTTTTGAAGAGACAGCCTATTTTTTTGTAGATGGACGTTCCAGCCAAAACACTAAGTTTGAAAGTCATGATAAGAATGAAGGAAAAAAGTTTTAATCTCTACTGACAAAATGTTATATGTAAAGAGAATTAGAGGTACGTTATTGTTTCCCACAGAAAAAAATGTTTAAAGAAATTGAAAAAATATGGCCAGAGAAAGTGGCTTTATGTAGACAAAAATATCTGGGTTTATATTAATTTCTTCGAAAATATTCGCATTGTGCCTCCCTTGATTTAACGGTATTTGTTTAGCTGAATATTTTTCTTGTTTGTTTAGTTCAAATGTATTTAAATATCAGAAATATCAATCACGCATGGTAAATGAATGAGGTAATAAAAGAGAAACTGAACTCTGAAAGCATTATTTTATATTTATGTAAAAGATTTTTAAATGAATTATAAGGAAAATAACTTTATATAAATATCTGTTCATATTCAGAGATTGGATCAACATTCAAAACAGTTTTACATTCAATCTTCTATGGTTGTTTAACTTATTTCGCATTATTAGTCTTAATTTTTCTTTGCATAATTAAGTCGTGCTTGACTAACGCGGAATTAAAATTTATGCATGATAATGAGTTTATATATTTAAAGAGTTGATATTTAGAAAGTTTAAGATAAAGAGACTATATCAACACTATGCGACATAAAGACGCGATATTCACATAATATTAATTCATATTTTTCAATGAGTTCAAGTTTTTCGAATGTATTAATAAAGCAAAACTGTGCATCTTTCGAGGAAATGTGGCTAATGTTAATTTTATATTTTTACTTAATGCAAATCGATTAATAAGCATTCCATTCCATTTCATAACTCAGGAGGTTCGACTCAACTCAATGGTTCTAGAGACTTTTGATGACCCTCCCGGGATAGAGAAACATGAGCACGAATTGGGGTTGCGGGCATCAACTACAAATAACCTCACCATATTTAAGAAGGTAAGTTAAATATTTAAATAGAGGTTTAAGAGCAATGCCACACAATTATTGCACTTATTGACATAACAGCTACAGGCACAAAAATGCACAATAAAACCGGTGGTGATTACATTACAAAACACAACCCCAAACAGAGCACAAAGCAAATGAAACTCCAAAAATACAAGGCAAACAAAACACCAAATTACGAAACAAACAAAACACAAAGAATGCAAAACAAACAATACGCAGACAAAACAAATAGCACATAATACAAAGGGGGGAAACACAGAGGGGGAAAGAATAGGTAAAACCGAAACACATTACAAAAAAGCAACACAAAAAATTCACTTCAATTTAAAGGATTGACTTTAAACCACAAATAAAAACTTATAAGAAATTTGAAGAAGAAAAAGTGATAAGAATCAAAATAAGAAACAATAATAAAAAATGTAATTATTATTATCTTTATTTTAATGTTATTTAGTTATTATTCAAGGAACTGTGTATTGGACAGCTTGAAATTATGTGTAGAAAAATTTGAAAATGTGATATGAAGTTGTGTATAGGTTGATTTTGACTTTTGCCTGTGATGCAGTTTGTTGCATGTTTAGGTTTTAACTTGTGGTTTCCTGTATATATATATATATATATATATATATATATATATATATATATTGGAGCTTTCTGTTTTCTTTTTATTTTCCTTATGATTGTATTTTAAATTATGTTTTTTGGTAATTAATTAAGATTTTTCTGTTTAGGAAAGTTTGAAAGTGCGTATAGGAATTTGAAATTGTGAGAAATTGTGTTGGTTATTTTAAACTTTTTTCCTATGAAGCAGTGTACTTTGTGAAGAAATTTTGTACTCGAATTTGCTGGCGTTCTTCGGAACTCTTAGTGGCTAGATATTTGTATGTCTGTAAGGACAGGTCAAATTACTAGTTAAATTTTCTAAACGAATTATAAAATACTATTCAGATCAACTTATAATAGAACTCAACAAGCACGCGACCAAGGTTAGGGTAGGAAGAGTAATCTTTTACGTAAATAAACAGATCAGAAGCTCTCAGGACCTATAATCCGATCACATCTCTGTTTAAAAATTTGAAAACAACTCCCGATCTTAAAGAGAGATTTTTTAATTTTATGAACATTTAAAAACCAAGTTTATTTATTACTTGAAAAGGGATTTGTTAAGTGAAAATTCTTCGTACGAATGCACTCAAATAGATAGTGATCGGTGTCTCCTTCTCCACCGCATAAACATACTGATGTGTTATAAAGGTGAAAGCGATTTAAATAAGAAATGAAGGGACCATGTCCACACGCACACACATACACACACACGCACGTACGCACACACACACACGCACACACATACACGTACACGCACACAGTAACAAAATGTGTTAAGAATTTATTAATGGTCAACAGCTCAAGATATGGGGAAGGTACAAAATCTTTTACCCTTTTTCCAGTGGGGAGACCTGTCAAAACAATTTCAAATTATTTAATAAATCTCTTTTTAAGTATTTTGTTGAAAAGAAATAAGGAATAGGGATATTTTCAGATTCCCCTGTTTCGGTAGCAAGTTTGGCAAAGTGGTCCGCCGTCTCATTGGCTGGATTACTAGCGTAAGTTTTCACCTAGGACAAATCGGCCAGGCCACCTGCCTTGGAAAGTTTTTCTGTAATTTTAATGACGAAGTTTGATTTAGTATTAGGACTTCTTAAAATCTGAATTGACGAGAGGCCGTCCGTGTAAATGTTTATTTTAATGATAATTCAAATCCAAAATAAGATATTAATAGCCTTTTTTCGGAGAAATAAGACATCCCATTCAAAAATAAAAAGAAAAAAAGGAGGTTAAACATTCTTATACATCTGAAATATTAAAAGCATGTAATCATCTTACGGGATTCTTTAGATTTACTGTAGATTTCAAAACAAATTATTATTTATTTAACTATAAACACAGAGAAGAATCTCGAGTACATTTTAATCTGAGACTCATATGAAATGATTTCCTTGCGTTAAATTGTGGGATTTTAAGTTTCATATAAGATACTCAGATTATGAAAATTATCTGGCTCTTATCACCAGCATACAAGGTTAAATATAGAATGTGGATTACAAACTAATCACAAACTCCGTCACAAAGTGTTATCTCTTAGATTGCGTTAGAAGAATTTACGATGGGAGATTACAATTGAGACACATAGGTAGGAAACCAGTATTATCAATTAGAGAGCATCACAGTTTATAAAGCATCTGAATTATCCATTTTTCTATTTGATTGCTTTCAAAAAGAATGTATGACTAAAATATTCATGACTTGTGAATTCTGAATTAATTTATAAGCTTTAATCGCAACCATTCTTTTCGCAAGATCTAAGACTGTTGTCTGCATTGTTTTCTTTCTTTTTTCTCCTTTTTCTTGTTGACGTGAAAACACCTTTCCGCTCGTTACAGTGATAGTCGGTCGAACTTTCTTGTGTGACAGAATACCGTCACATTTGAATCGCTCATAACTACGAGACTAATAATGCGAATAGAATGGTTGACCCCACAACGGATAGATTATATCTGTAAGAGTTTGTCGCATAGTATTTATTTTGCCTGTGACGTCATCGTACCAGTGTAGGCGCATGCGCGTGATTGTTATGAATTAGCTTTATGTAAAGTTATAAATAAGTGTAGCGTGAAAACGCTTTCAGCTAGGAAGTTGATTCTGGTGTCATTTTAAAGAGCGTGAGGAGTATCACTAGGATCCAAAGTAAAAAATAAAAATATTTATCAGGATATAATTTAAAATCTGTATTATATTGAGAATTTCAAAATCCGCATGTTTTTTCATTATAACATGCAGAGTTTTCTTTCGAATATTATGAAACTTACAGAATACTTGACGATACGTAAAAGAAATATTGTATTAAACTTTGAATTCAAAAATTTGAATATTATAGGAAATATGAGCATTTGTAGTAAATAATGTTTTACTGTTCATACGCGAAATGTAGTTCTATATACTGTCAACAGATGGCGCCATCAAAAGTTACTCTAAATGAAACATATGAAATCCGCAGTTCGGGTCAGCGCCGAAGAGTTTTCGGGATAATCATAAAACAAGTATTTCGTATTAATATATAATTTAATTATCAATCTCTTTAAAACAGTATTTACACAGAGTAGTGTAATGGTTACAGAATAGATAAATCACAAGTTTATCGCAAGCATCAAGGGTCTGTGGTAGCTTGTGATTTATCTATTCTGTCACCATTACACTACTCTGTGTAAATATTGTATTAAAGAGATAGATAATTAAATTGCATATTGATACTAAACACTTGTTTTATGATTTTATCTCGACATTTTCACGAAAAATCTACGGTGCGGACCCGAACTGCGCCTTTTTTATGTTTAGTTTCTTTGGAGAAAGTGTTATTTTATTTCGTCAAGGCAGAAAAAATAAAAAGGAATTTGTTTCCAATGAATGAAAACACAAAGATCTGGTTCTCTTTGAAGCTTCAGAAGAAAATTCTCTCTTTACTAATATTATTTAAGGTACAGAATTTTTTAATATAAAGGGTTAAACGTTAATTTTTTCTTATAAAAATAGAAATTTTTATTAATTAGATTCATACAAAATTAAGAAATAACATTATATTTATTTGAACGGTTTTTATCGAGCATTATTGATGCGAAATGAATACGATTTTCTCCCTATTTTCTAAATATATATTAAAATATTCAGGCTTCTTAATAAGTTAATTTATAGAATTTCTGGTAAAAGCAAAAATATCAACCAAAATTATCTATAAAGAATCAAAATTCTAGGAGATTTAAACATTTCATAAAAAGTTATTAAAATTTAGAAAATCTTTTTCATTATAAATAAAAAAAATTATCGTTGATTATAGCCCAGAAATTATTAATAGTTATCTCAAAACTACTTCAGAACTTTAACCAGCTAGGCTAGTCATAAATTATTTGTCTGTACCATTTCTTAGTATATTAAATGCTATTATCTACATAATATAAAAGAAAATAGCAAATTAAAATTTAATGTCATGATGTAAGATTTTATCTAATAGTAAAGCAGATTATTAATAATATCTTATAAATAAATTCTTCCACAATTTTTATAAAATCAACTTCTGCGTTATGTGGGTGGTTTTCTGCCAAATATACTACTGAAGAAGAATATACTTCGCCAATCGTAAAATATTTGTTCTTTACATAGGATAATTAAATTCTTTCATTCACACATTATTCAATACTCATTCATTCCTCAGTCAGGATGTATATTAATTATTATTGGGTCATTAGATTTTGGATGAATTATGAATTTTAAATACTATTTCTAAAAAGAGAAGCCTTTATATTTGACCAGAGTTTTCTGCTTTATTTTGATTTCCGTAAAATTGACCTGCTTCGATGTTTTCACTCATTAGCTATTAACCTAATCATGAAAAGTGGGTTGATATAGTTTTTCAAATGAGTTAAAGTTCCATGAAGTACAATTTTTGAATACAATCAAATTCGTGTAAATTATTATTTTTCTTTCTTGTAATAATCCTTTGATTGCTAATAATTTCCTGTTTAGAATCCAATGCCTATAAAAGTATCTTTCATATAACGAAATATTAGTACATCATATACATTTTTTTATTTTTTAGATATCTCAGTTTTAATTTGCTTTACGTTGCATGAAATATTATTCAGAAATATAAATATTTAGGATTTTTGCCATGGAGTAGATGATAAATTTATATCAAATGTGCAGCTGAATTAGATTAACGAAGCTTGTTATTTTTATATGTAATGTAAAATATCTACCCAAAAATTATTAATATTTTGTTTATCATTTTACAGCGTAAAATTTATGGTTCCAAGTAGTTATGAGCGTTATACGAATTAATAAATGAAAACTAATAAAATCCACAATCACTCTCTTAATCATTTCGAAACACAAGGAATTTTTATGTAATTTTTCCGAAGTCTTACTCAGAGAAACAAACCTTTCAACAACCATAATGAATAATACTGCTTTATTTTTCCTAATTGTTTCAAATAACAAACAGAACAGCACATTTCATCTGACATCTAACTGCATGTTGTCTTACGCTATATTCTGACATTACGTCTTTTTACATTTGAATCGATGGATGTCAAAAAGGGACCTCCGATACCTAACAGAGAACGTCTATATTGATGTTAAAAGGTGATCTCTGACATTTAGCAGAGAGCTGCTATATTGATGTTAAATGGGGACCTCTGACATCTAGCAGAGAATTGATATATTGATGTTAAAAGGTGGACCTCTGACATCTTGAAGACAACTGCTCTATTGATGTTAAAAGGGGTCCTCTGACATCTAGCAGATAACTGCTATATTGATGTTAAAAGGGGGCCCTCTGACATCTAGCAGACAATTGCTATATTGATATTAATAGGGGACCGCTGACATGTAGCAGACATCTACTATATTGATGTTAAAAGGGGACCTCTGACATCTAGCAGATAACTGCTATATTGTTGTTAAAAAGGGGACCTCTGTCAGCTAGCAGAGAACTGCTATATTAATGTTAAAAAGGGGACCTCTGATATCTAGCAGAGAACTGCTATATTGATGTTAAAAGGGTTCTTCTGCGAAGAAGCCTTCTCATAACATCGCAAGGAAGCTTTGATGCTGTATCGAAACTTGGCTGTGAATTGCAGAAGCCCGTTTTTACACCAAAGATGCATTCACCTTCACCAAATTAAAAACAAAAATAAAAATGTAATTTCCGCCGATAATGCAGAAGTCCTCTTTTAACAACAATCGATTCATTTTTTGTCGAATGCGCAGATGGTTCTAAATTTGAATTGGCACGTCTCATTAAACATGTGACACCTCAGGATGAAATGACTCCATTTCATGTAACGTTTGAAGCGAGGCATCATCCTTTCCTACGTCAAATATCACGTTTCGTTATGGCCAGGATATTTGACACAAATGACATATCTCGTAAAATATTTCATATCAATCTCATTTTTTTACAAAAAGAAAGAAAAAATATGAAGATAATGAATGGTAAAATGTATGTGGTATCCCGCCAACGCACTTCCAGGAATACCGTGTCGTTTAGATCCACCGATTGGCAACTCTCTGCGAGCTGACGTCACGTGACACGACAGACTTCTTCTCTTGCTAGCGACATACACTGTTGTGCGTTTGCGAGTGATGGAGCATGCCGTTCAGTAGTGCCGCCTTTATTTTAATATGATGTAAAGATTAGCAACCGGACTCCTATTCCTTTACTTTTATCTCCTTAATTTTATGTTGTGCCGTTTAATTATTTGTTTCGTCATAATTAAATGTTTAAAATAGCAAACCTGGTTTTTTTTTCGCCTGATCTGAACCCACATGGGAGCTAGGCTTCCATCCTACATGTATATATTATTGGTTTAAAATATATTTTTTATTCAACTCTCGTCAGATTCACTTACCTACCCAAAATACTTAACAACGTATGAAGGCCGTCAGGGGTGATTTACAAAACATACTTGTAATATCAATATAAAACATAAAATGTCATAAAACAAAATGCTTGAAACATGCAAGCTAAAAATCAGAAAAATTAAGAAAAATATTGACAAATTAAAACAAAACGTAACTAAAACTCATATCCAATTCTAAACTTAAACCATCTATATAATAAAAATTAAAATAGATAATTTGTAATGCGAAACAATATTTACAATAAGACATTTTCAATAAAAAATGCAATGAGAATAATGAAATAATGTAAGTATAAAGTATAAGTAAATAAACATAAAATAGACATACAGGACAGTCATACACTTCGAAATTCCACAGTTAAGAGTTTGTGAAGAACTAGTTTTGAAAATTTTAGAAAATGGGTTACAAAGAGAGTTTCCAACGGAAACTTAGAAAAAAAGACATGGTCTTTTCTCTATGTGAATAAATCATGCATTATTTTATCATTTGTTTTGTAATTGCAAGTCTATATTTTCTCAGAAACGCAGGAAAAACATCCGGAACGAAGAAATAGTTGTAAAAAAGCCGTTATATATTGTACTCAATTAATATTTCATGAGACATTCCGTTTTAAAAGACATTTTGGTTTTTCCTCGTGGATGAAGTTAAACGGCTTCATTTACATAAGGTTCAATTATGCTTACGAACAGAGAACATTTCTCGCCAAGCAAGCATGGTTGAAAACATTCCAGAAATGTATTTATGAATATAAATATGAATGCATATTTTATAATGGAAATATTTTTAAAACTTTCCCTAATGATAAAAAAGAAAAATATCTTCGCGATTTTGAGTCGATATAGAATTTGATTACTTAAAAATCTGAGATAACAATCGCTTGTTGTCCTAGTAGTAACTCACGTTCGAATTGACCAAGCTTTTATATATCTCTTAGCCTGTTAAGTTGACAAATGCATAATTATAAAAAACGTCAAATAACAATAAAGGAATTTCAATGCATTTTCTCTCTTTCGAAGTTAATTGCAAAAGTCGTATAACATGAAAATTAATGCAAGTTTCACAGATATTAAAAATGGTTGCTTCTCACAAAATTATACAGATTTCATAAAGTCAATAATCTTACAAGATTAATGAAAGAATTGCAAATTAAAAATAATTTACAAAATAGCTCTAACTAACTCTCTCGTACAAAGTAAGATCACTTTTAAAAGTAAGTTCCAAATATACATTTAGCAGGGCAGTTCCATCCATCAACTATCGAGGTCCAGGCCCATCAACTAACGAGGTCCAGGTCCATCAACTAACGAGGTCCAGGTCCATCAACTACCGAGCTCTAGGTCATCAATTACAGAGCAATATATGTCTCACCCACATAGCTGGAAAAACTATTCAGCTTCTAATCGAGCGAAGTTGAATGTAGTTTTTTACAGTTTCAACTTCGTTTCGCAGTTTGAATTTAAGTTTTTTGCTCTTCTCTATGTGTTCTGATGAAGTGTCAGCAATAAAGAACCTGTTTATGGTAAACTTGTCGCACTTTTAGTGACTTCTCTACTTGCTTTAGAACCTGCATAAGTAAATGGTTTTAGCAAAAGCATTTAAATCCGAACCGTTTACCAACAGCAGTTATTACGTTGTAAAAAAATTAAGATCTTTATTTTTATTAAAATATTTTGCTCTATCTATTTTATGACAAAAATTAATACAGAAATACAAAAAGAATTCTTGATAAATTTGCACAGTATATGAACCAGATTTTTCACAGAAAGAATAAAAAAGCTTCTGATGCGGCATCTTTAACACATATAACCATTTAATAACAAAATTTTATGTTCCATGACACCTCGAGCAGTAGGATACATCAGCTGTTTGTGTGACTGCCTGTATCAGATTCTCACCTTTTCATCAGTTGTACAGCACAAATATAATTCCTTCAGAAAATAAGCCATTTTTATAACTAATATTTTTATTTTTTAAAAAGTGCCATAAATTTTGAATCCAACTTCTAGGCCTACGTCAAGGTCAAGTGCTTCACAGGATTGATAGAGGCGAGATTTATATAGTTGCTGAGGTAGTCAATACATAGAACTACTGACACGCAAGTACATGTTAACTTGTACGATTCTATGCTACTCGGCTTCTCGATCTATCACACCTGTATTAATATAAATCAGAGGTATTCCATTGTGCGTAACTGGTGCCGAAGTCGAAGCAAGACTACTCGTTAACGAAATAACAAATTTAATGAAACAGCAATTAAATTAAAATACTAAATCATAAAATCATTATACAGTTAGCTATCAAATTATACAAACAAGGAAGAGCAGAGCAGAGAATGAACAGTAACAATCAGTCCTTATATACAGTAACAGGCTCGTCGCTATTGGTCCATGGATGACATCACAAAGAGGGCGGATCCGATCTGCATGAAATCACAATTCAGGATGTTGCCAGATGCCGCGATGATGCCACAAATCTGCTGATCATTTCCGAGTGTAAACACCAGACCTATATTCAAATTGTGTAGCTACAAATTTATATAGACCTTGGAACGAAAAATATCTTCTCTGAAAGTGTCTCAAAAATTATTGGTTGAAATATTTATTCTCCTTGGGCAAATCACAAAATAACCAAAATTTATATGAATTCAAAGCAAAAGAAAAATATACAGTAATTTTCGTAGAAATTGTTATTTAGAGGCAAAAATGAAAATTATAGATATATAAAAATAAGCAGCAACATATTTCATGAGAACTGATCCCCCTAAATCTAATTCTATAAATGAAAATACAAATAAAATCGATGTTGAAAAATTGAAATTTAATAAAATTCGACGTATAATTTCAAATTACGACAAAAATATGAAACGAAAAGAAACAGGAAACAAACGATCACCGAGTTACGCTATGGCACCAGAATACGCTTCTGGAACAATGAGAAAAGAAGTCAATACTGAAAATTTCAGGATAAACATATAGTTATATATGTTATAAACATATATGTTATATGCTATATATGTTATAAACATATAGTTCTTTCAGAAAACATAGGCTAAAATAAGTCTATTTGGGAATATTTGATTTTCATTTTGTAAAAATGAAATTTTTAAAATTATTATTATTATTTTATAAGAAAGATTTTTAAGAAGTATAAAGGCATGAATTTTTAGAACAGATTCATAAGGGATAATTGCGAACTTGAAGTTAAAAATAAGCAAAAATACAGAAAATTAAAAAAAGCAACTAAGAGGTGAAATAGTCACAATAATTAGCAAATCCATCTAAATAAATTGTTAATCAAATTATTTAAATAAATCTCTTTTTCCCAATAGTCATAGTTTAGAAATAATTTTTATATCTCAAACCATCTATGCTAAATAATCTTACCGAAGTAATATTAATTCAAAATTAGCAAAAATCAAAATTACAAGAGAAAGGATAAGGATAAACATATACAGTTCTTTCAAGAAACGTTACGCCAAAATAAAATTTTTATAATATTTATTATTATTTTATTTATTAAAACTATGTTATAATTGTTTAATAAGAATATTAATGTTATATCCTGCTTTTAAGTAAAGTCTACGGTAATGGCTTTACAATTCTTATTAAAGTACTTTATTTTAATTAAAAGATAAATAAATTAATGATTTAATGTTTGGGAAATATTAACTTCTAATAGTATTTAAGAAAATCTGCTCCTTTATTTTTAAAATCATATTATTTTTATTCCAAATTTCGTCATGATTTCCTCCGTCAAACGAGGGAAAAGATTATGGTCACTTGTGAAGTTCTTTCAAAAGTTACATTTTTTGCAGGAGCTTTTGGCAAATCAATCAATAAAGTTGTTGCGTTTTTACTCTACGATTTAATCTAAACTGAAAGCTTTTACTTTAAATTTCTCAATACCAGAAATTCAATTGAGAAAGATTTTCTCTTTAAATTATTGTTCTTTGTAGCGTTACAATCTCAGATATCAAGTTGTTCTGGCAGATGACATTCGTGCTGTGAAACTAGATTAGAAATGTTTAAAAATATTTCTTACAAAGAGGATATATTTTCAAAAATAACTTTGACTCATGATTTAGAATTGAAATGCATATTTGATGCATTAATTTAGTTATCTTTGTGTTATTCAGAAAACACACTTTTCTATTGAATCACAATGTTTGTTTTATTCGTTTTTTCCAGACTCCTATAAAGCCAAGGGATATGAGTTCACGTAGCATTACACTATGATAAACAACATCATGAAAGAATTTTCGTGTTTTGTGCATCGTTATGAAGAAAATACTCGTTCAGATTTCCTAGTCGTAATTTAGGGTTTTTCTTACGAAGTTAACATCGGGTTCATCAGTTTAGCAATTTACAGTTTGGTTTTCTATTTTTATTATTTACTAGCAGCCTTGGGCGACCAGCTTGTTCGCCATGAATATAATTTCAATTAAATCGTTTATGTATAATTTGACATCGTTGATTCCCTGCACTAAGTAATTTTAAATTTCATATGTGTTAGACATTTAACCCATGTTCTTTCAGTAGCCTTGCACTCTTGGCTCCAAGTTCGGGGGTATACAGTGGTCATAAGTAGCCTTGCACTCCTGGCTCCGAGTTCGGGGGTATACAGTGGTCATAAGTAGCTTTGCACCTGTTCATGAACGTCCCTAATGGTGTCAAGTAACTGCCTGTGTCGTGTACCATCCAATTGCACGCTGTCGGCATCAACTTCACTCTCTTATTTTTCTATCAAAATATGCATTTTATTTCAACATTAAAATAACGCGGGACAGTTTACTTCCAGCAGCATGTTAGCTGGGTGAAAATATACTTATTAAAATATTGCATTAAGCATTAAGATATTACCTTAGCTTTCAACAATGGAAGAGAAACATGCGAATAAATATTCGCTTAAACAATGAAAACGGTTTGAATTGCGTTGCAACAATGAAAAGTATTGTTGTAAATTATACTTAAAAAGTTTTTTAGAAAATTATTAAAATTAGAGGAAAACTCGTAAGACAACTTAATTGATATCAGTGGAAAGAAATTTTTTTAAATTTTCAGATGGTATAAAAAGAAGTTTTTATGCTGTAATATGTTTGAATGCTTCTGAGAAAAAATGCAAAAATTTAGCTTTATTTTTAATTAATTAAAATTTCAGAAAAAAAGTCTCCGAGGCGCACATTCCAACCCTCCAAGGTATGTTTGTGCCAAATTTCGTAGCTCTAAGTTTAGCGGTCTGTCCCGTAGAGCGCCAACACACACATATATTCTCCTTTATTATTAGCAGAGATTTATTATTACTAATATAATAGCCCAGATTTGTCTCTCACTGATCCGGTAACGT
>BGPR01003843.1:87583-107804 GCA_013235015.1 Araneus ventricosus
AGAATCGTAATTTAGGTTTTTCTTACTAAGCACATCGGGTTCACGTGCTTAGCACTACAGCTAGCTAAATTAAGATAAACCTCGAAGGTGAATCTTAGCATTAGTGAGTATTGTAGATTTTTTTATTCTTTTTATTTCTTCACTTATACAATTTATTTTTTATCTTTTATTCTTTTGTTTTCTATTTTTATTTATTCTAGTCAGCCTTGGGCGTAACTCAGCTTGTTCTGCAGTGAATATATTCTCAATTAAATCGTTTTATAATTTGATATTACGATCCCTTTATCATAGCCTTTAAATATATGTGTTAGACATTAACCCATGTTCCTTTCAGTAGCCTTACACTGAACTCCTGGCTCCTGTCTGGGGGCATGGCAGGACAAGTAGCTCAGCCTCTGGTCTGAGTCTGGGAGTATACAAATGGTCATAAGTAGCCTGCACCCTGGTCTGAGTTCGGGGTACAGTGGTCATGTAAGTAGCCCTGGTTCCTGAGTCTGGGGGCATACAGTATCATAAGTAGTCTTAAACACCTGGTCTGAGTCTGGGGCATACAGTGGTCATGCGAAGCTTTGCACCCTGGTCTGGAGTTCAGTATACAGTGGTATCATAAGTAGCTTGCACCCTGGTCTGAGTCTGGGGGGTACAGTGGTCATAAGTAGTTTGCACCCTGGTCTGAGTTCGGGGGCATACAAGTGGTCATAAGTAGCTTTGCACTCCTGGCTCCGAGTTCGGGGGTATACAGTGGTCATAAGTAGCTTTGCACCTGTTCATGAACGTCCCTAATGGTGGTCCCTAATGGTGCCTGTCTCGTGTACCATCCAATTGCACGCAGTCGGCATCAACTTCACTCTCTTATTTTTCTATCAAAATATGCATTTTATTTCAACATTAAAATAACGCGGGACAGTTTACTTCCAGCAGCATGTTAGCTGGGTGAAAATATACTTATTAAAACATTGCATTAAACATTAAGATATTACCTTAGCTTTCAACAATGGAAGAGAAACACTCGAATAAATATTCGTTTAAACAATGAAAACGGTTTGAATTGCGTTGCAACAATGAAAAGTATTGTTGTAAATTATGCTTAAAAAGATTTTTAGAAAATTATTAAAATTTGAGAAAAACTCGTAAGACAACTTAATTGATATCAGTGGAAAGAATTTTTTTTTAATTTTCAGATGGTATAAAAAGAAGTTTTTGTGCTGTAATATGTTTGAATGCTTCTGAGAAAAAATGCTAAAATTTAGCTTTATTTTTAATTAATTAAAATTTCAAAAAAAACGTCTCCGAGGTGCACATTCCAACCCTCCAAGGTATGCTTGTGCCAAATTTCGTAGCTCTAAGTCTAGCGGTCTGTCCCGTAGAGCGCCAACACACACACACATATATTCTCCTTTATTATTAGCAGAGATTTGTTATTACTAATATAATAGTCCAGATCTCTCGGTAACGTTCTGACGTCACCAACAATAAAACTCGAGCCATAGCACTGCGAGACGTTAAAAAGTATTATTTCATTATTAGACAACCTATATTTCAGTAATTTTAAATTTAAAAGAGTAATTGTCGTTCTAATTTCAAAATTAACAACTCTTAAATAGTGAAATAAAATTTTCTATCGATTGATATAAAATTTATCTCCCTATGACCAATATTTCCCGAGAAATTTTAAATTATATTAATCATATATTTCAAATTAATTTCCGTTTTTCAATAGAAAATAGTAAATTACGTCTGTAGTTTATCATTCGCGTGGTATAGTTTGGACGTCACGATGGATCTCAATATTTATTGCAATCGTGATGATATAATTTGATAATATTTTTTGGCAACGTTTGACAAGCAGAGAAATGCTTTGTTTTGAAACTAGATTTTCTATCTATCTTGATTGTATCTACCAGATTTTCTAGATTTTTTTAGACCAAGAGGTTTCCTGAATAAAGAAATATGTCAATAATATGTAAATAAAAAGTATATATTTCCTGTCATAAAACATATGTTTATTTTATTTGTTTTCAATCAATGTTAAACATTTCTCTCGCATATATATCTATTCACACAAGTCAAATTTGACGGAAAATCTCTCGAATGAAGAGGAAATTTGCACCTGTCATACCGTGACATCTGATTTTCTAGTTGTTATTAATGTTTGCCTTTTTCACTGTATTGCCTGTATATATATTGTATTGTTTTTGTTACGCTAAATGCTGGATTAAGGAAAACGAAACGAAATAGATCGAATCAACAGAAAAAATACAGAAACGCTAGGAATCGCTTTCACTTATTACTAATATAATAGCCCAGATTTGTCTCTCACTGATCCGGTAACGTTATGACGTCATCAACAATAAAATTCGTGCCACAGCACTGCAAGAAGTTAAACAGCATTATATCTTTGTTAGAGCTCTTAAATTTCAGTAATTTTAACTTTAAACAAAGAATTGTCGTTCTAATTTCAAATGCAATAGCTCTAAAATAGTGGAACAAAATTTGCTATCGATTGATATAAAATGTATCTCGCTAAGATAAATAGTTCCCGAGAAATTTTAAATTATATTAATCAAATATTTCAAATTGATTTCTCCTTTTTAATAGAAAGAAGTAAATCAGGTCAGTGGTAAATCATGCGCGTGGTATAGTTTGGAAGCCAAGATGCATCTGATTATTTATTGCAATCGTGATGATATGATTTGATAATATTTTTTCGTAAAGTTAAAATTTAAACAAAGACATCAGAAGTACAAGGAAAATTGTTAAAGAACGAAAAATATTTCACACGTAATGTTGTTTACCAAGAGTTTTTTGAATAAAGAAATATGTAAATAATATATAAAAAAATGTTTCCTGTCATAAAACATATGTTTATTTTATTTGTTTTCTATCCATGCTAAACATTTCTCTCACATATATATCTATTTAAACACCTCAAATTTGACGGGAAATATCTCGAATGAAGAGGCAATTTGCACCCGTCATACCATAATGGGTGAGTTTCTAGTTTATTAGAATACGGGGAATAAATCTTTAAATAACCTCTTAAATTTTGGTAGACAGACATGTCTTACATTTCTGTTGCAAGATTAGCAAGCTGCGCATTATATATAATCCCAGTAACAAAATCCTCACCGAAACTTACCCATTCTGAAACTCGTGAGTGCAATGGGGAGAAATATTTCCTTTGTATGTTACATGGAAAATGAGAATATTGGAAAATTCTTTGAATATAGATTAGTCTGAGTTACCAGCAAAGATGAGGATTAAAGATGCAAGATAACAAGCTGTGGAAAAGAGGGAACACATTTAATATAAAATATACGGTTTTTTTCCTCCCTTTTAAATGATGTCTTTTATGATACGGGGTGTTCACAAATGAAGTGACAGATTTCAAAAATTATTAAAATAAACTAAAAATTTTGGATCTACGAATTTTTTTAAATGAGAGCGCATCTCAGAAAGGTTTTTCAGATAGGTAACATGCCATTTCGGTGGTCTCGGGGGTCGTAAATTACTGGGAATCAAAAATTTGTTTAGAGCCATTATCTGAGATAATATTAAAACTGGAAGAAAAATAAAAGCATGAATTTTTAGGGAATTCTACGTTATTTAATTTGTTAATTCACATGTAGTGTGGAAACTGGAGAGTTTTCGTGATATTCAAGAAAAACTGAAAAAAGAAACCAGAAAACGTTCATCGGCTTCTGCTGATCGGTACCTAATTTTCTCGCTGTAACAAATTTAGAATGGCCTAACGCCACGTTACCTATCTGGAAGAAAGAACATTTTGAAATGCGTCCTTATTTAAAAGAACGTAGTTCCAACATTTTAATTTTTTTTAAATAAATATTTGAAATGTGTGACTTCATTTGTGTACACCCTGTATATCTCATTCCATGATCAAAAAAGAAGGAACAGAATACACAAACTGACACTAAACAAACTGTAAGATAAGCCTATCTCAATGAAGAATAAACTTAATAAAAACACTTTTTAAGTACACTTTTAAGTTTTGAAAGTACACTTTTATTAATATATGAAAAGTAGAAATTTCTTTCATTTAAGTATTTTCTGTGTTTGGTCTTAAATTTACAATTCATTATTTCACATTCCATGATCAACAAAGAAGAAACAGAACAAACAAACTATAAAATAAGCCTATCTTAGTGTAGAATAAACTTAATAAAAACACTTTTTAAGTACACTTTTAAGTTCTAAAAGTGTACTTTTATTAATGTATGAAAAGTAGAAATTTTTTTCATTTAAGTATTTTTTGTTTTTGGTCGTAAATTTACAATTCATAATTTCGCATTCCATGATCAACAAAGAAGAAACAGAACAAACAAACTATAAAATTAGCCTATCTCAATGTAGAATAAACTTAATAAAAACACTTTTTAAGTACACTTTTAAGTTCTGAAAGTGTACTTTTATTAATGAATGAAAAGTAGAAATTTCTTTCATTTAAGTATTTTCTGTTTTTGGTCGTAAATTTACAATTCATAATTTCGCATTCCGTTATCAACAAAGAAGAAACAGAACAAACAAACTAACTCTAAACAAACTATAAAATAATCCTATCTCAATTAAGAATTTTCTTAACCCTTTGAGGTGCGGTGGGACACCGTCTGTCCCACCTTTTTTAAGATTTTTTTTCACAAACTTGTATAAGGTATTCTATTATAAAAGTTGTTTTATTGGATATTTCAAGACCTTTTATTTTTAAAAAAATTGCAGTACCATTGAGAATTTACTCAAATTTATTGAAAATAATTTTTAGAATCATGCCATTTATTGGCAATGATTTTCTTTAAATTTCTAGAAAAAGAAAATGAATTTCGAAACAAATATTAGATGCAAAAGAAATCTTCAATGTTCACTAAATGTATTCCAAACATTATCTGTATTTCAAAAGTAATTTTTTTATCAATTATTATAGATAAAAAAGGGTGGGACAATTTTGTCCCACAGCGCATCTAAGGTTGTCAGCCTGTAGAAGGCAGCACAAAAGTTCGCGACTCGGTCCTATTTCTTTCTTTTTTTGAATGATAAACTTGGATTTATATACGGTATAATTATAATCACTCTTTCAAATTTAATACTTATACAGAAAATAAATTTATATATTTCAGAAGACAGTTAAATAATATTAAACAAAAAAATCTGCAAATGCAAACAAGCATTTTTTAAAAAAATACTGGCATATCTAAATTTATTTTGAGTGGAAATTTAAAAGCAAGAAGCGATCTTTTGAGGATTTTTTTTATAAACGGATAAAAATACACTTTTCTAAAAAGAACGAAAAGTAAAGAGAATATTCAAGTCTTTCTGTATCTCTCAAAATTGAAGGTCCCATAGCTGCAACGAAAAGGAGATAGTTCCCTTGAATCTGCCCACCCCACCCCCTACTTGTTTACGTTCTTTGCTGCTTTTGAGAAAACGCCGTATTTCCTAAGGCACAGCTATTGTAAATAGCTCTGTTAGCAATGATACTCAAAGAAAAGTTGTTTGAACTTGACAGCTTCCAGCAGCGGGTTTCTTGCGCGATAATTTACAATGGGGGGTCTTCTTACAGCAGTGGTTTTCACTACAGGCCTTGTCCAGTCGCGGTCATTAGTGTCTCACTTCTTTGGCTGAAGTGAGTGATCGCATGAACTGATAACGAATTTCTGTTCCTTCCCATACAATAAACCGGAAAGGAGAGTAACCTTTTACTTATAGAATCTGGGTGGCCTGCTTTCTTCTGAAGCTTTCAAACAGAGCGACATCCATAAAAATACTATTGAAGAGCTCCTCCATTTGTATGCAGAATGTGGTAAAAGATCTCCACTTCAATCACAGTATACATTTTCTACAGCTGTTAAAAGAAAATGTGCTAAATAACCAATTATATGCTCCGAGTGAAACTGACAAAATGCGAACGTTGGCGCGAATGACGGAAGGGAGTCGGGGAATGCTACAGTCCCTTCAGGGGCGGTGGGACATATGTCTTCCCACCCTCTCGTGAAAAAACTAAAGGCAAAAAAATATTTTTATTTGGAAAATATTTTATTTTCAGATAATAGAAATTTAAAAATATATCTCTTTTTAAGTAAAAAAAATTTTTTAGGGTAGTGCGCTTGAAAGGGTTAATAAAAAACACTTTTTAAGTAGACTTTTAAGTTTTGAAAGTTTACTTTTATTAATGTATGAAAAGTAGAAATTTCTTTTATTTAAGTTTTTTCTGTTTTTGGTCTTAAATTTACAATTCATTATTATGAGTAATATGGGATCTTGAAATCAATTTTCTTCAAAAATCATTATCACACATATAGAATCAGAATTGAATTAAATTAGTATATTAAGTGAAAATTAAATTTTTAAAATATTAAACTAGTGTATCGTCATAAAGAACGAACAGTGTTCAAGTCTACAAACGCATCAGAAAATGAGCGAAAAATGAGAGATTAAAAAATTCCATATTCATTAACATGAAACAAATCAATTTAAATTAAAGAGAATAAAGAGTAGAAAATGATTAAAATGAATCGGTAAAGGCAAAACAGTCATTTTTTTAATAAGTTTTGTGATAATAATTTGCTCGGTCATCGGCCTATTGTAGTGTGGAAATTTTGAATAGAGTTGTCCTAATTCTCGTATCATCCTCGACATCTGACCCACGGTTGAAAATTAAGAATTCCATTGCACTCAGACAGGTGAAACTTAAAATATTATTAAAAAGTTTATTTTAATAAGTCCAATGCAACATAGAACATAATATTTAGTGAAAGTATTGTAGAAATGATGCATAATCATTATGTAATTAAAGAAAAATATCCCTACAGGAAACACATTTTGCGGAACTGTCAATAAATGTAGAAAAAAAAAACGGCAAGAAGAAGTTATGTTGAAAATTCATTTTATTTATTCACAAAAATCGATGAAAATTGTTTTTACTCCTTTAAAAATGCACGCTTCTGATTCCAAATTTCTTTTTCGATATATGAAGATATGGAAACTTATAAAATTCTCTGATGAATTCTTAACACCTGAAACTTTAAGGAGAGAATTTTTTTATTCCCTTTCAACTGTATTTGGTTTGAGAAAATTTAAAAAAATTTAGAATAAAATCTAATAGAATCTCATATAAATAAAGGAATTGATACTTTAACAGAGAGTTTGTTTCGACTGAAACGCTTCAAATTTCTGAGTGATAGGTTTTTTTTCCTGTTGCTTAACGACAAGACATTTTGCATTCATTTTATCTATTATTCAAGCGGGCTTCCCTGCCTGAAACCTTTCTTTTGGAAAAGTGAATTTTGAAGCTTTTAAGGTTCATTTTGCCGCTTTACCTTCAGCAATGCAAATACAATTTGTAGGCACTCAGAAGCTAAACTTAATGTTCAGTAAGGGTAAATATTTTATATTTAACTTGGAAGAAGAGTTTGCATGTTGTAACACATCACGGCTGCTGGTTGTTTGAAAGGGAAAATAAATATTTCGAAAGAACATTTCAAGATTCGGCCTGTTGGAGGTTATTTCGAAATACTGCAGATATCCAAAAACAATGCAAAATGTCAAAAAACATCAAGGATCACACAAAATGTTTTGAAATCCATGTCTGTTTACTAAAAAGGAATTTATAAATAAAATGCATATCTGGTAATAGTCTTCAGGAAAATAGAAATGGCATCAAAAAGTAAGAATTGTATCTTTTATATATTTGTATGGTGGCAAACTCCGGAGTTAGCGTTCGCACCTCGAAAATTGTACAAAATAGGGGAAATTGTCAATCACAATGTTACAGAGCGTTATCGATTGAGTACAAAAAGTCACCTTGTACACATTAATGCGAAGAATAGACTGTTAAAAATGCACATTTGTTTTTTCAAATTTTCTGAAATTGTGACGTCACAAAACATATATAAACGGAGAAAATTTTATTTTTCGGACAGAAAATGACCCCATTATACTTTTTCCTATGGAAATAACTCAATCAGCAGGTGTATGCGACATTTCGTCAACATTGAAGGACTTTCGATGACGTATTACTGTTGCTTGTGCTATCGTAACAATTATATACTAAAACGCGTGCAAAGTGAAATTCAAACAAGGGCTCAAATCAGAATTGTAGATAACGGAGAGCACTTTGAACACCGAAAATAAAGGTATCTTTGTGATCATTAGTTGTTTTCTCATTTTTTTACCCGTTTTATGACGATATAATTTCGGAAATCGTGAACAATCAAAAATGTAATTAAAGCATTTTGCTCTGAATATTAATATGTAGAAGGTGTCTTTTTGTACTAAATCGATATTGCTCTACAACTTTAATTGACATTTCCCCAATATTTTGCACCGTTTTCGCGATAGGAACGCTAATTTTGGAGTTTTCCCCCAGGTGGCGCTGTAGGTGGTGTCATAGCATAGCGTATAGACGTTTTACTGTATCTAGACACTACTTTCATGTCTATCGCTGCCATCGTTCTGAAGTTAAGGGAGGGGTGACCTTATTTAAGTGAGCACCATCTATATCGGGAATATGCACGTGTATCATATTTTCTGTTGGCAATAAATTTTTCATTCTGGACAAAATGAGCTGTCGTGGTAAATAATGGTAGATTGTACGTCTTTATCAAAAGAACATAAAGAAAAATTAATTAATAATGAAAAGTTGATTGAATACATTCAATTTAGAAAATCAAGATGTCAAGTGTGAGAAAGCGGTAACATTATTTTCGAATTTTCTAATTAAAACTTTACAATCGCTCATAATACTTTTAGTGCTAAGACAAGTTATCCTTTATTTTATATGCACGTATAAAAATATGTGAAATCTGAAAGCAGTGTTCAAATTATAACATGATTATAGTTTTTAAATACAATTATTAATTTACGTCTAAGCTAGCCAGTTATTGACTAATTTGCATTCTCTGAGCAGTTGAACCGGCATTTTTCTTTTTTCATGATCAAATCGAATGCAGATAGTTTATCATTATATATATGCATATTTTTCTTACAATTCCAGTGATAGATATTTTAAGTCATTTCATGAAATGCTAAAAAGTTCAGTTCATTCAGTTTATGAGCTAATTTTTTCGACCTTAAAGCTCTTAAATAAGATTAATTATGTGCTTAGAGAGGTAAATATTTCAAAGGAATATTTCTAAAATTCAGGTACCGAGTTTAAATTAATCTTGAATTTGATTTTATACGTTTGTGTAGAACAAAGTAACAAAAACATAATTATAATTTTTATTTATTAATTTTATAATTGGTTCGGCATCTATGTACTAAATGGGGTAGTTAGCTTTGTTGTCTAGGGATAATTTCAAAGTGAAGAGAATTTATTTTTTAAATCAAAAACATCGATTGAAAAACAAATGCTATTAGTTACAAATATATATTTCATCGTAATTTACCGCGCAAGGGGGTGTCCGACACCCCACGCCATGTACCTTTAAGGTCACATTCAACAGATGGAACGTGTTTCAAAAAGACTTGTTTTATTTCTTTTATTGGAAATACACCATAGGGCGTCCTTGCGTCAGCTTTCTTGGTTCAATTGAGTGACCGTCTTAGGGACAGGGAAATACTGTTGTCTCGCCATTTAAGTTTTAGTGACAAAACAAGTGGATTCAAGATCATTCCATATTTTTTAAAATAAGATTTTTGCGGGTACACGACTTTTAAACTGGAAAATAGTGTAAGTGAAAATGTCAAGAGATAAGCAAAAGTTAGATTATTCTGGACGTAATGTAACTATAGTCATATGGTTTATGTCTTATCCGCTTTCATAAAAAACTATTGGAGGAAAATCTTAAAATTGTAGAAACTATTCTGAAAAATAAAGCTGTACTACTCCCTAAATTTATTGGATCTAAAGATAAAGTCCATCAGAATTCTTATTTAAATTACTAAAAATATCAAACTGTTTCCTGTGTACCTAGGAAAATTAGAAGGAGTATTTTTCCATAAAATTGTATAATGATTGTTATATTGATGATTCTTTACTATATAAAATGTTGAAAACATGCATGTAAGAAATATTCTTTTCTTATGTGTTTTATTTACTAAATTTTTCATCTAAACATTTGTTCTTGTTTAACTAGAACTGTTTGAATGAATCATTTGGAACAAATATAGCGTAAAAATTCTACCAGTTTTGCCTAAATAGCGAAATAACGAATTGCGGTGTCGCACACCCCCTTGTGCGTCTTCGCGTTACTCTTCTTAGTGACCGTCCTCCCGGGTTAAAAGTTTTAATATAAATCATATTATGGCTCAGCAATTGCTTTAAGGATCAAAACATAAGTAAAAGGAAATCAAGAGAAATTAGAACGTTAACATATTAGAATAATAGATATCTGGCATTAGGAATTAGAAACTAGTCACAGAAATTAAGAGAAACAAGCCACACACTTCGTAGAGGGACATCACGGAGCTGCTGCTACAGCTGCCAGAGAGGAAGTGAACCCCGTTTTTCGATTCCCGAACTTACTCTAACACCACGAGGGGCAACTGCTCTTTCAAAATCCACGCAGCCCTCTAGGTATATTGATGTAAGTTAAATTCTCAGAGAAGGCAAAATAAACAGTGCAATTCACCTCTACATCTATAATTATTAAAACTGTTAAATCATTTAACGTAGATTTATTTATAAATATTATGGAATAGAAAGTACATCTAAGTATTATGGATCGGTATAAACTACAGCCCCCTTAGTAGACGTTTTGGATAAATGTCCTGTTGACTAGTCGGACATACGAGCCTCACTTCAGGATATATCTGGGTATCACAAGCCAGAAAATTAATCTAACTAAAGAAAGAGGGAAGTATACGATTTAAACACGCTTTTAAAAAGCTAGTTTCTCATTGAAAATTGCTTCAGAGAATCTTCTTTGAAAGCTATGAACTACATTATGTTGAAGCCTATCACAATGAAACCCATTTAAAGCTAACCTTTCTCAGAATCCTAACTGAAATTGTTGCCAAATAATATTTACTCTTGGCTTGCAGAGAATCCTGTTATTGAGAAACAACTGATGTTTGAACAAAATTAGAAATTGATTTCCAACTTTTTCCTACAGAAATTATTGGACCTCCTATTTACCAACACTTTCTAATATTAATTACTTTTTCCATCACTGCAAAAAATGTAATTGTGAACTTCTTTACAGAAATCATTTAGCCTTCGTGGAGAACTAAACAATTTGAGATGTTAATGCTAATTTTAAAAAATATATATGTTACTGTGAAAGACCGATATCTGGCAAATGTCGACATTCTCCGGTGAATGTCAATTTCTCCCGTCGGTGAATGTTGATAATCTCCGGTGAATGTTTGTGACATAGTGACATGTTCGACATTCACCGGTGAAAGTCGACATTCTTCAATTTCGGTCTTTCACAGTAATATATATATAATTTTTTACAAGAAATAAGTATTCTCAATTTGACGTTTCGTTAGCTTTTGAAAAAAAACATGAAAATTGCTTAATAGCCTGTCCATCACTGAAAAAGAAGTATGGAACCGGTTATCACCGTGTCATCTTTATCATTTCTCAAAATATGAGGGGTCAGTCACATCAATCAAGGCTTAGACCAGTAAGAGGTTTTCCAGTCCCATCATAACTTTGTGATCTCTGAGACACGCGTGATGTATTGTATCAGCAAGGAGAATGCAACGGTCTATGATCTCTTGGATGTAATCTAATCCATCACGACAAAGAAATATTCGGAAATATATGTATTTTTGAAATCACCCATCGTCCACCCTTTTGTAAAGAACTAACGTGTTCCTTTTCAGAAGAGTTCTGACACGAACAGGAAAGAAAATTCACAGTGATGGATGGCAAGAGATGAGGGACAGTGAAAAACTCGTTCTGTTAATAAGAAAAATATTTAAATTTTTTTCAAGAAAATATATTCTCAATTTATAGTTTCAGTTTCTTTGAAGTTTCGTTAGCATTTTGGGAAAAAGCATCAAAATTGCTTAATGTCCAACACTGAAAAAGAAGTATGGAACCGGTAATCACAGTGTCATCTTTATCACATTTTAAACTATAAGAGGTCAGTCACATTAATCAAAGCTTAGACCAGTAAAATTCCTTCGAGTCACATCCTGAATGGTAGCATTGTGAGCTCTGAAACACTCTTGATGTATTGTATCAGCATGGAGAATGCAACGGTTTGTGAACTCTTAGATGTAATCTAATACATCACGACAAGGAAATATTCGGAAATATATGTATTTTTGATATCACCCATCGTCCAGCCTTTTGTAAAGAAGTACGGTGCTCCTTTTCCGAAGAGTGCTGACACGAACAGGAAAGAAAATTCACAGTGATGGATGGAAAGCACTGAGGGACCCTGAAAAACCCGTGCTGTGGAATTAACGATCTAATTGCATGCTAAGTAAATACCCCCGAACACGAACTCTCTCACTATCAGCGTGCGTTAGGGACATAAAATTTCTTGGTTGAGAAGTTGCATTATTAATGGCGCATGAACTACGCTTATATATTTCAATTACCAAAAGACTGGATTCATCACAAATGCTTCCTTTCATGTCAGATAGAAATACAGGGAGTAATCTCTCCTCGATTGTTTCGCATGCTTCCAGATAAGAATATCATGTGTAACTAGGGTTACCGTACGTCAGTATTTCGTCCGGACTTCAAGCTCACGTCCGGATCTTCAAAATGTCCGGATTTACACCAGTGAATGCGGCGACAGAGGAATTTGGTGTAATAAGAAGAATCTGAAGTATTCGAAAAAGATGACGTCATTCCGTTAATGAAAAAAAATAATTGTCTGCACTATTTACATCCATTTGTCATGAGAAATTGGATGAACCTTCTTATTCAGGCCCAGACTTAACGGAAAATTAAAAATTTGGGTAGTTTTGCTTTAATTCTGTTTTTCATTAATATAATTTTGAAATACCAAACATTAGTAAAAGTTATTTCTTTGCATTCTGACGTTTTAAAATTTTTTTCGCTTCCTCAGACTGTGTGTTTGTGTTGTGAAAGAGGGTTTTTGATAGTTAGAACTTTATGTTATAGAACTTTATGTTATAATTAGATTTTTAGAACTTTATAGTTTTAGGCCCCCAAGGCCCTTCAAACCCCTCTTCCCGTCGTGTCCGGTTTTCAATTAAAAAATTATGATAACTCTATGAAAAACCTGTAGTCAATTTTGTCCCTATATGTTATGCAATTCACTTTAGAGACAATCCTCAACTAATATATTATTAAGATTTTAAACTTACCTTTCTCATTGCAGAAATTCAATTAATTCTACAATTAATTAGCTGGATTGCAACATGTTGATATAAAATTAATAAACAGATAGCAGATTAATCAGTACAGGGTGTACACAAATGAAGTGACACATATCAAAAATTAATTAAAAAACCCTAAAAATGTTGGAACTACGGTTTTTTCTATTTAATTAAGAGCGCATCTCAAAAAGTTTTTTTTTCAGTTGGGTAACGCGGCGTTACGCCGTTCTAAATTTGTTACATCGAGAAAATTCCGTACGCAATGACTACTGATCAGCAGAAGCCGGTGCGTGTTTTCTGGTTTCTTTTTCTAGTTTTTCTTGAATATCACGAAAACTCTTCAGTATGGTTCTGCAAAATATGGTAGATCTATGTCCAACGATTTGCCTTATTGATCAGTGGTGGCGGACCTTTGACTTGGAGTCAGACAGGGATCCAAGAAGTCTTTTTAAATTACCCACATGTTGATGTAAGTTTTATAAACTTATCTTTTATATCACACTCTCATGGAGTTGCCCGGGACATCCTGAATTTCAACATTTTTTTAAAAAAAATGCTTACAACCTTCAGTTTTAGGTTTCAAATTTGAAGCCACATTATGTAAATAGCTCCTTGAGGTCATATTTCATTATTTCTTTTTCAGTTTCAGCGAATGTACACACAGGATGAACATGTCTTCTGGAACTAAAGACATCAGCTTTTACACTCGACTATCGAAAAGTATAAAAACAAACAAATTAAAACCATGATCTGTCGGCGCGACGACGGGTAGTAAGATCGTCCTACAAAATCTCGCTGAAAGCAAAGAGATTATGACGCCACTTGGTTTCGACGAAATGCATGCTGGGAATAGAACACCGCCATCTTGGTTACGAAGAATCAAGGAGGGAAAATGGAGCGAAAATATTTTAATACTTCAGAAAAAAATTAATTAAAATTCAACCATAAAAGTTATTTTCACCGTTCTTGTTTTAAATCAGGAAGGGGGGAATATCCCATTCATTATCTGAAAAAAAATTAAAAAGATATCGTTTTTACAACGGTGGAGGCAGTAAATTTAAATAAGAGAACAAAATTTTGTCTGAAAAACTTAACATTTTTTAAAAAATTCCCAAACTTCAGTAAATTACGTTTGAAGCTCAAAATAAGATTCATTAGAAAGAAAATTATTTGGTCTATCCGATTGTGTATTGATTGTTTTTCAACTATCATTTGAAAAGATACTACAGCCGTGAACGTGCCGAAAATGACCCTAAACATTACATAAAATATTTTCTAGCTTAAATTTTAAAATTTGGGCTTCCAGGTGCATTGAGTCACCATTACGACTACCTGTGTGGCAAATGTCAGGACTGTAAGTGAGATAGATTCGTCGAGACATCAGGCGCACGCGCACACACACGCGCACGCGCACACACACGCGCACGCGCACACACACGTACACACACACGCGCACGCGCACACACACGTACACACACACGCAAACATTGCCTTTTATTATTACAGAAAAAGAGAACAGACAATAGAAAATATTAAAAATTCAAAGCATAAATGTCTAATGTTGAATTTACGGAAAAAATATTTCCAAATGAACGTTGGCTAACTGACTTTCTATCGTATCATTGCATATGTGTATGACTCATGATGATCGGTCATAAACTTGGCGTGTATATTCGTTGCACTGTAGAACGGGAATGTAATAGCTTTCAATGTTAAACTAATTGGTAGTCATGGCGTAGGCACCTATAAGTGTTAAATCATCCAACTTTATTATCGTTATTATTTTAATTTCTCATCTACAGGAGTGGAGTTGAGCAACGACACGACAATAGAGAGGCGCCGCTTGGGTAGGGATGGCGGTTATTGTGAAAACAACCGGTTTTAGGTTATTTAGGTTTTTTTACCACCAGTTTAACCCTCTGATTCCTTAGGCCATTGAAATAAAAGGACCTCAAAATACGGGAACGACCGAGCTCCTCCATCAAAGATAAGGGAAATTCACTTCCCCTCTCAAAAACCAAAATGGCAGCTGGAATTGTCAGAATTGTAAGAAAACTCCCCTCTTCCCCAAACACATCTGGGTGAGCCACTCTAACGAAGATAGCAAGCGCTGCAGGTATGAAATCGATCACACTTTACGAAAGATGGTGGAAATTTCAGAGTGACATTCGGACGTTTCGGATGGCAATCATCTTTTGCTTGAAGGGACGTATGGGACGGTCCCGTATCGATAGAGTTAACCTGGCAGTTATAACAGCTCAAAATAACCGGTTTTCTGGGTTTTTATTGAAAAATTGTCGTTTGTAGACAAGATTTCTTATTAATACTGTATTTAAAGGAAATCAATCCAATGACCAATGTTTATTTGTTCATAAAGACTCTTTCAGTAATCCACCAACCAACAGGCGCCTCAAGGAAGCGGTTGTCGGTGATTGGCCTAAGATGATGAGATTCAAAACTTCACAACTTGGTAAGTTTTTGTCGAACCTAAAATCGTCCTATTTTCCTATACGGTTTTCCTGCCCGGTTATTGGATTTTTAAAAAAATAACCGGTTATAACCGGAATAAAAAATAACCGAAAACACTAGTTTACCGAAACAAAACGGTTCTCGTTTAAAATTGGTAAGTTTTTCCCATCCCTGCACTAGGCATGGTGTCACCTAGTGCATTAATTCATGGTATCACCCCATTGATATAAATTTTTAGATATCGAGCTTTATTCATTGCTCATCACTTGCAAAATTAAAAGTTTTATAAAGAGAAAAGGAAACATGAATTTTTTTAGAGGATTTCAAAAAAATGAAAAAAGACAAAGTTTCAAATTTTTCTGTTAACAAATTTTCTGTGCTTCCATTTTATCGGTACTCTTTTTACCACACAATACCCCTCCCCCTTTCTAAGTGCTTTTGTTTTATAACTTTTACTTTTGCAAGTAAAGAGCAAAAAATAAAGTTCGCTGTCTAAATATTGATATCAATGGGGTGATACCATGAATTAATGCAATAGGTGTCTCCATGCCCGGCTTAGGGACGGGAAAAATCTACCGGTTTTAACCGAAAACCATTTTTCTCGGTTATTTTTTAATTCCGGTTATAACATGTTATTGTTTTAAAATCCCATAACCGGGCAAAGAATCCGGATCGGAAAATAGGCTCAATGCTAGGTTCGATTACACAAAAATTTACCAAGTTATGAAGCTTTGAATATCATCTTAGGCCAATCAACGACAACAGCTCCCTCGGGGAGTCTGTTGGTTGACAGATTACAGAAAGTGTTTTTATGAACAAATAAATATTGACCAATGGATTGATTTCCTTTAGAAACAGTGTTAATAAGAAATTTTGTCTACAAACGGCGTTTGTTGCTCACGATCTAGTATTAAAAAATAATGAATGAAATTTGGCCACTTCTGAAAATGGTTACCCATCACTGCTGTACAGAGTCAGCCCACACCCACCCACACATTTGCTTCTTTAACTAACCATCTGATTTACCCGGAGTTGCTAAGAATAAAAATATTTCAACGTTTAATATTTTTAATGTCAAATATACTTTTATATAAAATACTAGCAGTACGCGCACGGCGTTGCCTGTGAAATCAGGACTTCAACAAAATAAAAAAAAAACGCCCACAGTGACATGAAAAAGTTCTGAAAAGAAAACAAAAGATACACATTATTTATTTTCCCGCTTATTTTTCTTCGCGATAATGACATTTCAACTGCAGAAAAGCAATACAGACTACGTTAATCCGAAACAATATTAAAAAACTGCAACGTGAAAATGATTATTATACAGCAAGCAAAATATAAAATCGAATCCGAAAATAATAATGGAAGTCATTCAATTGAAGGTTATGACGTCACCCTGCCCCGTCAGCCAATGAAGTCGCGGGAGGAAGCCTCACTAGAGGAAGAATATCTTTCAATTGACCAATAAAAAATTAATTAAGAAATAAAGCGAAAAGATATTTTAACCGTTCTTGCTTTAAATCCGACAGAAACGTTGCAGTTATAATCTGAAAAAAATTGGAAATAATAGTGTTAGTAGAACGTTTGATGCAGCAAATTTAAAAAACGAAAATAAAACTTCGATGGCAAAAGTGACTATTTTTTAAAAAATTCTCAAACTTCAGTAAATTACGTTAAAAATTCAAAACTAACTTCATTAGAACGGAAATCGTATGCTCTTTTCAATGGTGTGTTTATTTTTTTATTCAAAACCACTCTATTTAGAAATTAGTGCGGAAAACCAACCAAAACAACACAAAACATTAAATAAAAAATTTTCTTGATTAAATTTTAAAATTCCGGCTTCGAGGTGCATTGAGTCACCACTAAGACTACCTGTGTGCCAATTTCAAGGCTGTAAGTGCGATATATTCGTCTGGACATCGCACGCACACACACACAAACATTGCTTTTTATAAGTATTGAAAATTGTAATAAGCAAAATCTTTTTATCGACTGAATAATTTTTAATTAGAATTAGAATATCAATTGTAACCATGCTATTTTTAAAACCCATTGAAATCTAATTTTCTCCATAAGCTATTAACCCTCTCACACCGAGCGAGGCGGCCCCGGGCGGTCTAAAAATTTCCCCTTAACAGCGACGAAGGCCGATCTAGGGCGGTTGGCTTCTTTTAAGGGGAGGTGAGATTCTGAGATCGCTTAGGAAATAAGCGCGGCAGGGTTCTAATTATCCTTGTCAACTTAGCCCATTTCCCTGCGCCTTATGGGAAGGTTTTAGCTTTGGATGGGGTAATGGGGTAAATGACCACCCACGCTGGGAAAGTCCAATTCATGTAACTTCCTCCCAAAAAGTCCCGGTTTTAAAGGGGCTAGAAGAAAAAATCGCAGCGGTTTTAATGAGTTAATATTGTTTAGCTTCCTAGGTTCATCAGCAAAACAGCTTGAACCACGCATGCGCAGTGGAAGAATAGATTCTAATTAATAAAAAATAACTATTTAATTATTTGCGGAGGACGCAACCTTTACTATAACCTTTCCCATGCTTCATAATATATGTGATCAAAATCTGAAAAATATTTCTTCTGGGATAATTTGCTCCGAAGTTACTGTGGTAAAAACGTCAAAATTTCTGTTAATTTCTAATTAATTAAATATTTAATTAACTTTTTCAATTTCAAAAATTGACAATATTCTTTATCCTTCATCAAACAATAAGTGTTTAAGTACGGTTAAAATCGGCCCATTTGTTTTATAGAAGATATGGCACATGCATAATACCCACAATGATTTCTATTTATTTTAAGATGGAGGTTAAAAATATTAATTCTTATCGCGTTATTTCATGTGCAAATTACTATTGAGGAGATTAAACTTATTATCATACACTGAAAAGAATGATTATTAGACTCGAATAATTTTCGAACGAAAACATTCTAAATGGAAATATTCATTTTGATTCTTTACAATATAGAAAACTTTGTTTTTCTTTTCGATTCTAGAAAAATTGCGAAAAATATATACTATAAATTATACCTTTATTTTTCTTTCAGATGATTTTTGTGATTAATAAACCATTTCAACAATTAAAACATTGCTATTTCTGCTGTATTCTCTTTGAAATATGCTTAATATCTTAAAATCCTTGATAGTGAATATGGAAATTTTTATTAAAGATTTCAGCAAAAGATGCTACGCATTACATTAAGAGTAAGCCAAAACTGCTATAGCATACTCTTCCAAAGAATTTTGATAAATTGCATAGAGAATACAATCAATGAATAAAGTAACTTAACATTTATTCTTCAAAAAAGAATGAAAAGCTCTTGAGATCATGAAAAAACGTTAAAACTCGCTATGCCTCCCATCTATCTTTAGAGGTTGTTCGATATCTTGGATACTAAGTATCTTGCAGGATTCGCTGAGAGTGAAACACGTGCTGGAAAATCAATCTTAATGTCTCACTATCTTAAGCATCTGGAGTGCTTATAGTCATCTTATTCATGAGAGACGTCCACCCTGCTGCCGTACATTATCCATTAATAGTCTTTACCACTGGAGCGTAGGCCATTTTGGCAGGCAAATTTGTCATTAGCCACGGTTAGAGCATTTACAGGTAGAGCCAATTCCTGCAGAATGGAACCAGTCAGAGTTTCAGTACTGCTGAGCAGCTTTAAATGCTTTAGATAGCTGGCTTTTTACGATTCTTAAAAATTTTTGATGCGTCATGATTTCCAAGTTTGGGACACACTAGGGAACCGCTTTTCGGTTATTCGGGATTTTTTCACCTCCGGTTTAACCTGGCGGTTATAATCGCTCCAAATAACCGGTTTAACCTTGCGATTATAACCGCTCCAAATAACCGGTTAAACCTGGCGGTTATAACCGCTCCAAATAACCAGTTTAACATGGCGGTTATAACCGCTCCAAATAACCGGTTTAACATGGCGGTTATAACCGCTCCAAATAACCGGTTTAACCTGGCGGTTATAACCGCTCCAAATAACCGGTTTCTGGTTTTTATAAAAAAAAAACGCCGTTAGTAGACAAAATTTTTCATTAATATTCTTTTTACAGGAAATCGATCCATTGGCCAATATTTATCTGTTCATAAAGACTTTCAGTAATCGGCCAACCAACAGACTCCTCGAGGAAGCGGTTGTCGTTGATTGGCCTAAGATGATGAAATTCAAAGCTTCATAACTTGGTTAATTTTAGTCTAATCGAGCCTATCTTCTGATCAGGTATTTTTACTCGGTTATTGAATTTAAAAGGAAATATCTACTTACAACCGGGACAAAAAATAACCGAAAATAACTGGTTAACCGAAACAAAAAAACAGGTTTTCGGTTAAAACCGTTAGGTTTTTCCCATCCCTAAGACACACTATGGAAAAGAGAAAACGAATGACTCTGACTGAGTCGCCTTCTCCTCATGCGCATTATGACATGATTTCAATCTCATACTCTTTATAAGGCTACATTCTTTG
>BGPR01003843.1:107814-126171 GCA_013235015.1 Araneus ventricosus
CAGGGAAGTACTGAGATGAATGCTGCTCATGTGCGCTATGACATGATTTTAATTTCGTGATCTTATATTCACACAGACGCAATGGTTCCAAATAAGAAAATTTGAATTTGAGCAAAGAGGCGTGAATAGTTTACTAGTTCTCGTGTGACTAAACAAAATAAAAATTTAGATTTTTCAACTAAATATTGCTTATCTCATATTTTAAAAGCAATGATTTATGGTGTGATGTATTTCAGCATAGCATGAAGATTCGGGGAGCCTTCTTTATGAAAAATAATATGTTTATTGGACATCTTCCAATGCACAAACATATAAAACAAACACATGCACTTACATCACAAACGTTACATCACTGACTGACATCGAATTCCATCTTCAATAATCATTATTCTTCTCCGTTGCTAGGCAACGTTAGCAAAAGACAAATATATTGCCACTCTATTTTTATAACCTTTAGAAAAGAATTAATGCCAAACGATTTTTATAATTAATTTCTTTTACAGCCAAACGATATTTTTAAATTAATTTCTTTTCAAACCAAACATTTTTTTAATTCATTTCTTTTATAGCCAAACGATATTTTTAAATTAATTTCTTTTCTGACCAAACATTTTTTATCTAATTAATTTCTTTTCTTTGATTATTTTATTAATTCTACAAATATATATATATATATTTATTTATTCGTTACGAATATTAAAATGGTATTCATTTCTTTTTTTCATTTTCAGAGATATTAATGCTGTATTCGTTTCGTGAATACAACTTAATTCCTTTTTATTTTCGTTGTAACACGAGTTCTAAAGTTCTAATACAAAGTTAACAAAACTTGTCAAAAAGAAAGCATATTTCACTTTTCAGGACAGAACTCTGAATGAAATATACGAGAGATGACAGGAGAAGGAAGGCAACTGCATAGAGCCTTGTCTCATGAAATGATATGAAATATATCTATAATTCCTTACATATCCACGGTGATAAAATACATATGTTACGGTCAATGTGGGTAACCGGTTTTTATATATAATCACAGAGTTAATTATACTTAACAACCGTTCATTATATATATAATATCACAATAAAAAATCCGGTTATTATATATAATTACTGCGGTGATTATATATAATAACCGATTCACCACATTCACTGTAGCATATACACGGTTATTAAATTTTAAATACAATCGACACAAATATTTTATCAATAATTATCAACGATCACCGAATATTTTATTAATAATTTTCAACGTTCTCCCGAAATATTTTATGAATAATTTTCAACGATCTTTAATATTTTGATACTCTTCTTAGGCGGTTGGAACTAAAATACAAATTTCAGCAGTTATGGAAACTCTTTCAGTGAAAAGTGGTAAAAAAATTGTTGCTATTCGATATATTTTCTTCATATATACCAAAGAAACTTCAAAATTGTCAGCTGATAGTTCAGAGTGACTTAAAAATATTCATGACAATTATTTGAAATAAAATTTTAGCCCAATTAAGATGAAATAGAACGAAACCTATTAAGGCGAAATACAACGAATATCACTCAACAAAACAGATATTTTACTATAGGACATAAATCTACAATATTGTGCGACATATAGAGATTACTAAATATTATATTTTGCCTGAGTAATTCTTCATTTTCTGGTACAAAATTACCTTGCATGTATCAGATATTAAATTTATAACCCTAACTTTTGTAGATAGACAAAGTATATAAAGCAGGACAAATGGTAGAACTGGAAAATGCTTATGGTCTAGAGAAAAACGCAGTCAACGACAGCGACAGCATAAACGTAACGCCAAATAATTTATATACTTAATAGCAGTGATTCTTACGAAGTTGTTTCTTCTAGGATACACTCTTCTACTACTAAATATTTCTCCTGGGACCTTCGATCCACTAGTGTCTTGACTGAGCATCACCAGCTTGAACTGACTTGACTAAGGCGATATGAAGGAATTTATGCCATTTTTATTGTGTGAAGTTCCTGGGATTAAGGTTTCTACCTGAAAAGGGCGCTATTTCTTTTGTCCGTCCAGCGTTAATTAATAATTCCAGTGCTATGCCTTGTACCAAAGTAAAAATTTCCATATATAACAATGGATTGTTAAAATTTTTTTCAGATTTTTTAAATAGATTACTTTATTAAATATAAGCAAGTTATTATATTTATATGAAATATAAGTTCAGAAGCTAAAGCAGTTGACTAGGAACTGTTGATAAATGTAATAAAGCCTCGCATAGGTTTTGCCATCTCTAATAGTTGATATTTTCAATTTCAAACGTTAACTTGTCGAACAGAAATAATTAGTTATGATATGAGCCTTTTCACATAGCTCGTCCTGTATTAGTTCTCTGTTTTTTCCTGTTTCACGCGTTGCCAGTAGAACGTGTAAATAGGTAACTAAAAAGGAATCGATATTTTATTGTATATATTTCTTTACTTTGTTGACAATTCTATGTGTAAACACCAGTTTTGTAATTTCTTGATTTGCCAATTTCTTGTATGATGTAATTTCTCTTTTTTTTGCAACTCGATAAAGTCCACATACATCTGCGCCAAACCGGGTAGGAGCCACATGAGCTCTAGAAACGGCGGTGCGGTGTTAAAGTGAAAGTGTACTTTGGTAATACTGAACAGGGAATCTTAATTCATCTACTTGGAGTGAAATTGAAATTCTTATATAAAGCTGTAATTAGAAATTAAGTATGTCCTTTATCTGAGATATTTTTTGAAATTATCAAAGCATTTTCTTTAAAAATAGAGATAAGATGGCTTAAAGCCAAGATGCAGTTGGTGCTCTAAGAATTGAAGAATTTTAATCACTCAAAATTATCAGATATTACTATTAAATTAACTCTCTTTTTCACCTTCAGGTCTCATAGAAAGACGAAGAGAAAAAATCATTTATATAAAAGCAATAAATGCAGTAATTAGTTTCGAAGTAAAAGAACCAGTTGTAGTTACTTTCATGCATAGAACTCTTTAACTTCTTTTTATGCCATTTATGCACTCATATTTAAGATAAAAGAAATTAAATTTCTGAATTCAAAGAGTTTGAATTTTCAACAAAGATGAATAAAACAAGCTAATATATATATATATATATATATATATATATATACAGTGAATGGCTCTGAGCGTAAGCTTCATCTGTCTCCCGAGGAAAAACTGGCCGCCTTGTAAAATTGAAGGGTTTCTGCTCATAAGATAGTCAAGTATAATACAGCAAACAAGCCTGAATAATAATAGTTCTTATTTAAATGAAGTTTATAGACTGACCAAAGAGAAAATATACTTTATTTAATTAATTTTACATTTTGAAAAAATACGTACAATTTGTGGGATTGTTTTGTTTTACCTGGGAAAAAAAACATTTTTTAAAGTCTGTTTTTCAGTTTAAAAGTAAACTTAACCGATAGTGTTTACAGCGAATGGGATGGGGTTTGAACCCACCCGGTGGCCGTTCAAAGGGGCTATGGCTTCACCAGAGGGGTTATTATTTTAATGACAGTCTTATGAAATGAAAACTAAAAAAGCCACGAAAATCGAATCTTGGTCGTTAAGAGGGTGGCCGCTATGCAGGGGGTGGCTGCCGTCTGAAGAGTAGTTTCTTACCGTATATATATATATATATATATATATATATAGTTTATAGTTTATTAACAAAAATATAAAGTATTGATAAAAGTATTGAAATTTCAAATTTAAAATCGTTTGCTGACAAGTCGAAATGTAAATGTTTGTCTGTGATGCTTTCGGGGGTCTCAAGAAATTTAGACCAATGTCCCAAGAATCTTAATCCACCTCGCTCCTATTGACATCTGAAATACAAACAAAGAACCTAAGACTTCTAATTCATGACATCAAATCAAATAATGCAGTAAAATATGTTTGAAAACTTTCAAATAAATAAAAGTTCTCCCGCATCATTGCTATGTATTATTTTGCGCATTTATTTCGACACGATAACACCATATGATAAGCAGATATTCTAATGCGGTTTGTTTCAGGTAAATGAAACGTATGAAGAATTAACTTTAAAGAGAATCTGAAAGAATAAATTATTCTGAAGAAAAGGTATTACAGGTGGGCAAGGTTGGTTTATATAATTTGCAAAGTTAAGATCAAGTGGTAATGAGTTGCTCATTGCTTGTGAGAAATATGGAAGAAACGTTGCTGTGAAAAGACAATCAATTCAACTGTGCTTAAGATTGTAGTGTCAAATTAACGTTGGTCGGTAGTTCGACGAGGTGTACAAAACCAACAGAAAGACTCATTAACGGTGGGTGTAGATAATTCTTTCTTGCTTCGAACTTCTGTTTTCGTAGAAAGAGAGTGCTTGCAAACAGGTTTTTATGTTTCAACGTCAGTTGGATGGTAATAAACTTGATATGATTTTTGGAGAAAATTACCTATCATCTAAATTTTGAAGATGTGAATGTTCTACTACTACAGTTAACACATTATTATCAGAGTTGTGTTTTTATTATTTAATTTTTATTATTGGTATATTTTTTAGATATTTATAGCTGGACGAAATTTTAAGAAAGGTTATTTTGGTGTCTGCTGACTGTTGATATATCTGATTAAACTAGATAAACTGTTTTGAATTTCAAAGTTGTTAGAAAACACAAATAATTTTATTGCGTAGTTTTCAGAAAATATATCGCTCTTTTGGTTTGAAAGTTCTAACTTTCAATAAAATGAGATTATCAAGCTTATACTTTTAGACTATGTTAGAATCATACAACGAACTGACTGTACCTGCATTATAGTGGTAAGTAAACTGAACTATATCCATGTTTTCTACTAAGACGATATATTTATACTTTTCAGTTTGACAAGGTTCTGTCTGCTTTCATTTTAACTACTGATCAGCAGTATCATTATTCAAGCAGGCTGTGGTTGTTTGTTTGAGCGATAACTATGATTTGTGTTCATCATCAACTGTATATAGCATTATAATGGCAAATACACGAACTACTGATTTGCCACGGTTCTATCACTGAAGACGATATTTATACTTTTCAGTTTGCCAAGGTTCTGTCTGCTTTGATTGTGACTACTGATCAGCAGAATCATTATTTAAGCAGGCTATGTGTGTTTGTTTGAGCGCTAACTAGTTTTTATGATCATTATAAAAGTTTTGTGTATACTGCTTTACAACAGAATAAAGTTAAATTCATTATCATAGCAACATGGGAAATAAGTTGCGATCTAGAAAGTTTGCCTGATTTATTTAGGCTGTGAAATTTATTTTTTCCATTTCACATCAAGTGAGAGCAACAATGAGAGATTCATTCAGAGTTTGAGGTTAGTCTCTTATACTGTGGTATTAGTAAGGTATTTTAAAGAGTATAATATTTACCCATATTATATTGCACATATTATATTATAGAGCTGCACCGTAGGCCTACTATTACCAACCAATCCCTTTATTACCAGCTGCCATTTTCTTCTTTTTTTGGTAACTGGAGAAGGAAGAAAGACATTTAACGCTTATAGAAGTGCCATCACCCAAACCAAATGAGTCGAATTAAATTAATATAAATTATTACAAAACTTCAGCTGGAATCGAAGGCAAAAAATTTATGTTCCAAACACAGAGACGAATAAGTAAGTTTAGTTTTGTGATAGCTATATTTATTTGCAACTTTGTATTGTTGTAAATGTTTGAAGTGCCGCCTGGAATAGCCTAGTCCTGCGGGTTTTAAGAGAATAAATAAATAAAGAAGAAACAAAATTAAAAAAAAATCGTTCATAAGGTTAAGATACTCCACAGACTATATCTTTAATTTATAATTTAAATTTATTTTTATTTGTTAAATATTTGACCATAATATAATGTTATTTTTCATTATTCCTGTGATCTCAAAAGGGGAGCATTTTTTAACGTAAGAGTGAAATCCCCTTTGGCCGATATAATACGTTAATAGACCCTTGTTCCAAACTCGATATTAAGGATGTTTTTTTAATTTTATTTTTAGAAAGATGAACGTGACCAAACTCCAAATTAAGCGAGGAAAATTGTGGCTAATCCTATAGTATAGAAGTGTATTCTAAGGAAAATAGCTCACCAAATAGGTTATTTTACATAAGCAAAACGGGAAAAAATGTGCCAGAAAGAAGAATGAAAATATTGAAAAACTGTAATTTGAAATGTAAATGTAAGTGTGGTGAAAATATTCAGACACAGAGCACTCAGATATTCATAATTCATTTTATTCCTTAGGTACAGCTACGGAAGAATTTTCTTATTAACACAACGTGTCGATTGTTCACCAAAGATATTAAGAACGGAACCAGAGGTCGAAACGGAAGAAGATGATAGGATGGAAGATGAAGACGAAGCAGATAGTGAGAATAAAAGAAAAAGTAAGTCATCAAGGAAGGAAGTGTTCCTTCAAGTACCTTTCTTGTGAAGGGAGAGAAAATATACAGGTATGCAAGTCTTTCTACTAAGGAGCATTATCTATCAAACGCCAGTATACATTGCACATTCAAAAAAAAGTGCGGAAACCAATACACCAACCCAAGACCAAAGAGGAAACCATGGAAATAGTAGAAGAGTACCCAAAGGAGAAGCAGTTTTAGTAAGAGAGCACATAAAATCCTTCTCCGCAGTAGAGTCCCATTATTGCAGGGCACATACCAAAAGAGAATATGTGAGTTCTCACATCAGTGTTGGGAAAATGAATTAATTGTACCTTCAACAATGCTGTACTCAAAAACTAACTACAGTTAGAGAATCAATTTTCTACAGGATTTTTGTCACGGAGTTTAACCTTGGATTTCATTCCCCAAAAACCGACAGATGTGACATTTGAGAGAAATTCAAAGTGACAAAGCAATCTCAAACACTTACATATGATATTATATATGATGTGCATCAAACGGTAAAAATGAACATGCGAGAAGTTAGGAATGAAGAAAAGAAAAACGAGGATTTGCGTATATTGCTATTTGAAATACAGGCAAATCTTATATATGATGTGCAACAAACGGTTAGAATGAACATGCGAGAAGTTAGGAATGAGGAAAAGAAAAATAAAGATTTGCGTATACTGCTATTTGAAATACAGGCAAATCTTTACTGTTTTGCAAATTGTAATACCGACTCCATATGCTTAATATTAGATCCTTTTTTACATGAGAAAATTAAATACCTACAACTTGAATACGTACTACACGCCTACTAAATATGTATATTGTGCCTTGTGTAGTGAAAATTTATCTGATCGCGCTAGTAATATATCTAGTGCTTTTCACAAAATACTGACTGTACTAGCTGAGGAAAATGATATAACTGAGTTGATAACATGGTCGTATTCCTGTGTTCCACAAAATCGAAATTCAATCATGTCGGACTGAGTTCTACAAATTCTCAAGGTTAATACTCACATAAAATCAGTTCAATGAAGTCTCCTTACCAGGATATTCATGCGTCTAAGAAGTTAATAGCGTTCATAGAAACATTATAAAAGCCATGAACGGAACTGACTTCTCTTCTCCCAAATTGATTATCTAGAATTTTAAAACAAGTCAATCCAAGACATCCATATCGTGAAATACAAATGCGTTCTGATGACTTTAAAGATTTTCAACGAACAGAAAAATTTCTAAATTATAAGATAGTGCCATTCGCTAGTGTGGCAGTTTTGAATTTTACCAGAACCCTGCACACGGTGAAATTCAAAACATCTCTCGACAAATTTGAACCAGAAAATTCCGTAAATATCAAGTTTGCTGAGACATCTATGAGGGACTCGAAAAAACATATTAAACAGAAAAGGACATCAGAAAACTGCAGTTTAAGTGTGTTCCGAGTAACACCTAAGGTTCAAAATGCTGCAAAAGAAATAAGTAATCAAAAATAAGAAAGATATAAAGACGAAATTTTCCTTAATGCATATACAGGGTAGGGAATATTATAATACAATACTACATTTTTAATAAACATATTAATGGTGCCATTCCTTTTATCATGATACAAAATGTTATTTTATTTTTCTATTAAATTTTGAATTGAGTTATAACTTTGTACCGCATCATTGCAATTTATATAATAAAAGTACTATTTTGAGAAAGTTCTATGTGCAGTTACAACTATGTCTCTTTCCCGAGAGCTATTTCTGTTTTGAACAAGTTTCTAACTGCATTTTGCTGTGTTCCAATACAAAGGAATAAAATATAATTTTTTTCAAATACAGAATGGAACCTCTAAATTAAAGCCTTTTAATGAAATTATTAAAATATCAATTAAATTCTATCATAAATAAAAAAATTGTAATCAATGAAACTTTAAACTCGTTTTCCTCAAAACTGATTTACATGCAGTTAGAACCTTGTCAAACCAAGACACCGATGTATCAAATTTATTTTTGAAAATTATAAAGTGTCTTCGGCGGTAGTTACAAAATTGTAGCACGTTTCAAATCTATCCAAATGCTACCATTCTGTGCACTTACTCATATTTCGCCAATTCCTCATGGAACATTCGATATTTTTTGAGAGTTGTTTTTTAGAATTATTAAGAACATTCAAAACATAATTTTTTTAAGAGGAAAAACTTGTTTAAGTATTGCATTGTTCTAGGAGAAATTTTGTATTTATGTTTAACAGCGAAGCTGTGAATTAACTCTTTTTTGTGAGGATTAATATTAAAGAGTTATTAAAATAGTTCTTTGTATTCCTTTTTGTAGTTTATTTTCACCTTGAGCTAAATAACATTTAAATGAAGCTCAATGACAAACATTCAAGTGAAATTACACAGTCTTTTCTCCAGGTAACACTTCCCACTATAATAAGGAATCAGAAAATTAAGTAGGGTAGACCAGGGTTAGTTGACCGTTTTTTCATACAGGGAATTTAAAATTTTTAAAAACTTTTTAGGCTGACACTATTAGTGTACCTTCAGAAAGAATTCGCCATAGTAAAATTTGAATATATTAACTATCAGTATTAATTTAAAACCTCCAACTTACACCAAATCGCTTGGGTCAACCTGCCCCGACTGCGGAGTAAGTTCACCCACTACTTCTATAAAGCGACTATCACAAAACATTCTTCTATATTATCATATTTTGCTCATTTAAGTAACATAGTTGTGTTATTATCCGCATTATGTGTATTGTATACAAATTTGGTGCAGTTCAACTCAATAGAAACTGAGATGTAGCTTTTATGGTCATAGTCAAATAGTTTTGTGTAATTATAATCAAGAGCGAGTCGGCATGGTTTTTCATAACAAGTATCATGCATAATAAATCTGGTGCAATTCCATCCCACATATTCAGAGATATTTCTATAACGCACATCCTGAACGTGCATCACTGGACGTGCCGACGTACCCCGTATCGCCATTTTTGTTTTTCATGAGTGTAGGGATTTTTTCTGAAAGCATTTCGATGAACAAACAGTCCCTAAAGTAAGAATAGGAATTATCTTTCTGAATATTATTTGCAAAAATGCAAATTTGTAAGTTATAAGCAAAGAAAACCCCCCGATTATTTATAAGTGAGGAAATTTACTCAGCTTAGTAAAAATTATAAAATTCTAGCTGGTTCTTTCATGAACGCTGCTTCTTCAATGACGCTAATGTGGAAGAAGGAAGACGGGACAATACACACTTGTCTGCAATGGCAGAGTTAAATACAGCAAAGTTTTGAAAATATCGCGACTGGGCCAACGAGCCCCTATGGCCAACTAATTCCGGTCTTCCCTACTTACGTCATATTCCACAGCAGTTTGGTCAACAACTTCATTTCAATCTTTACCAAATCGTCCGATTCTAACTGGATACTTATTTTAAGAGCAAAACCTGAATCTATAAATTTTCTTTTAGTCCAAAGTCGTAAATACAATCAGTTAGAAGGGGGTGGGACACTCAAAGATGAATCACAATCATAGAATTAAGCATTGTTGGAAATGTCTTCACAATTGATAGCTATGGAAAATCCAAACGTTAAACGAACATTTACAAAAAAAAATGTGATTCGACACGGTCAAAGGAGGAGAATGCATTGAGGCAGCATATAAGTTTAAAGACGAATCAGAATAATATAGATGTACTAAGTTGGAAGTATGATTTTCACGAGGTAGATAGTATTGGAAAACTTATATGTTACAAGAATAAAGTAAACTTTTGTTCTGGCATTGTCGGGGACTATTTTATAAGTCCATACCTCATACATGAACATCTGCACAAACTAAATTATAGAGAAGGAAGTTTTAGTATAAAATTCAGATGAACAGCAGGTTTAGCAGTTTTTGTTTAAAATCTTGTTTCAGCATTATGCCCTCTCCTATTTTAATCATGAAATTTGCCGTCTCTAACGTCAGAGATTTGGATAACAATGTAACGGATCTGATAAGATAGCTGAAAAAAATACTTCATTAAAAATTGTGCTTAATGTTTATTAATTTTTTTTACATTATTCTAAAAATTGTTTTATGAACACTTACTGTGATTAAAAATTATTCGATGAACTGAAACACTTACAGACTATATGCGCATTGTATACAGGGTGTCCTCACTTATAGTGGTCGAAAAGCTAATTTCTAAACCGTTAGAGATAGACATATAGTTCCAATTTGCAAGTGAAATGAAGGGAAAAATTAAAATATATGTTTTTTGATTGAATAAATATATTCCTGAAAAAGTTACGAAATTTAACTTTCTATACCGTGCCCCGGTCCTATCAATCATATTTAGTGAAATATTCTTGACATTATAACATTTTAAACAGAAAAAGTCCCACTCTTCAGCGACTAAAACTGACCGAGTAATGGAGCTTTGAATATCGCTGACTTAGACCACTTTACACCATTTCAATAGCCGTCTTGAAGACGATCCACCAATCGGTGCACAGCACTTGCTCGACGAGGCCGCTGATTGGTTAAAAATCATGAAATTCAAAGCTCCATATCTCGCTCAGTTTTTGTCGCAGAAGAGTGGGATTTTTTTTGTTTAAAATTTTAGAGTGTAAAAAATATTTGACTAAATATGACTGATAGGACCAGGGGACCGTATAAAAAGTTAGAATTCCTAACTTATTTAGAAATATATTTAGTGACTCAAAAAACATAAAATGTAATTTTGGGACACCTAATATTTCCATTTTGCTATATAATTGAAATAATAATTGTTATTTTTTCTAAATATTTCGTTGAATGCAAGTCGCATATGGTTTGAATAAACATATTTGTAATTGGTGTTTGTATGCCTTTCCGTTTTGCTAAAACATATATTTTACTAGAGTCTATAAACTTTTGGGACAGAGTGTATAAACTATATATCTTATATGCTATACATCTTATATGCTGATAAATCTCTGCATGTAATGAGCATTCAGTTGCTTAGTTTTTTTTATATGCAAGATAAAAAAATGAAGAACTGATAAATTTCCTCATTTTTCACCATATAATTCAGTAAAATATCTATATTTTAGCAACTATTCGATACACTTTAAAATCCATGCACAGTTTTGTGTAATATATTTCAGTTAATCTATAAAAAAAATTTTAAAGCAAAAATATTCATATTTGAAAAAGAAGCAGGGATTTTTGAAATATGAATATTTCTTGAAAAATTTAAATATCAACTAAACAAGCAGAGCAAAATGGATTTCTTTCTCTTCAAGAGGGCTTTAAATGATTGTTAAGTCTCAATGCTATCAAAAATTTTACAATAATACTTTAAATAAAAAAAATGTTGAGAAAGTAATTTGTCCCCTTAAAAGACGGAGATTTCCAGTGCATTTAAAATGGTGACAGGGTGTTTCTGATTCCCTGAAGTTTGTCATCTTAGAATTTTGCATTATGAGACATTATTTAAATTCCTTTCTGATTCTGCCGATTCTACTTTTTTGAATATGGCAGTATCAATGATATTTTGTTGGACTTAAGTTTTGGAAAAGTAAATAGGAACTCACACCTTGATGAAAATAACTTATTAATAATGTTTTTCAATGATATAATTTAAACAAAAATTAAAGCGAGATTATTCAACAGTTTCCTAACTTCATACAAACTGATTTATTAAGTCTAGACCATTTTATCTAATCTAAAAATTGTCCTTTCAGTGAATTTTTTTTCATTATTATTAAATGCTTTAATTTAAATTAGTGTTATTTTATGTTATCTTATAAATGCAGTTTTCAAAATGTTCCAATGCTGATAATTGGAAAGATATTTCACAACAATAAAAGAAATAAGTAAAATATTTAACAGACAGGCTTTCAATAGGTTACAAAAGCCATACTTAATGGTACAAAATCTCAGAATTTTAATAACGGTATTAATGCATAGGTGGATAACAAATCTTACAAGGTATACTTTTTTTACCCTTAGCATCAGGTACGTGGAATAAATCTCAAGAAAAAGGAATGCTATCCGAAAAATTCTGTTTACGAAGAAACAATATCCTCGCATAGCTCATTTTGTAACAAAGACATTTTTTTTACAAACATGGTTCTACTCTTTTCTATTCAATAGAATCTCCTCTTTCATTTCAAACTCAGAATCTCCTGCCTACACTGTCTCAAATTAAAAAAGAAAACCTTAATCCTGGGTTTTAAGCATTCTTTGTAACAAATCAGAAGCATATTGAAGGATTTGTACAAAAGTTGACTAATCTTGTTTCGTAGAGTATGGTATAAAGGTTTTTGCTTTTCATGTACCGGCATGGTAAGTTCACGTTTCATACCAAAAAGTGACGTTTACTTTGCCTTAATTACATTTTTATGCTGTTTAGTTTTCTGGTGAATCCTACGACAAACAAGAACTATCATTTACGCTTTCACCCTTTAAAACGCTATTTTTTCTAGTAGTGATAATATAAAATAACTTTTGGATTGATATTAATTTAAGGTATCCTCCTACGTCGGAAATCGTTCTTCGGTCAAAATTCACACAATTTTTTATTGTTTCGTCTGAAAGCTTATACTATCTAGTTTCCGAAATGGTTTTTATTTTATTTCTATGACACCAGAAAGAAAACTAGAGACTTTTTTAGAAACTTAGATGGCTGAAAACGAAGAAAGAAATAGAAAGATTGGGAGACAATTTTCAGTATTTTTAACCATATAATTAATATTCTTTTTAATTTTTTGTTTATTACAATTATTTATGTCTTGTTAGTTCTCTATTGGCAAACGTTTTCCATATTTTCTCTAATAAATTTCATCCAATGTATTTACAAAGTCCGACGGGCACTGAAAGTTGGCACTTGCTTACCTGTAACCAATTGCTCGGAAAAGAAAATAAATGAGATAAAAAAGAGTAAAATCACTCAGGAAGTAAAGAAAGAGGGTATAATGTATAAATGTGATGAATTTTAAGTTGTGTTTTTGTGTTAATGTGTTTTTGTACTTTAAACGTCTTTGTCTCAAAACCGAAAATTTCATAAAATTCCTATGTCTGTGACAGGATTTCTCAAACACTTTTTGTGATACACCTTTCAAATTTGGTATGCAGATTTTATATGTCATTATCTAGACTATGTGCTAGAATTAATCCGACTACTTCATAATTTTGAATTTTATTGCCTGTTAATGTGTTGAGAGTTGTACAAAGAAAAGGAAAATTCTGTATTATTCACTTCAAAAACGTATACAAATTTTATTTTTGAAGATGTTCATTAGATTCTAGCACATTCTCAATACAAACGTGTTTAAAGTATCCAAACATAATTTATTTGCAATTTTGTCTGTCTAAGTTTGTTTTTCATGTGTCACGTGTTTTCATAAATTTTTGTTAAATTCCACTCTAAAATTTCACTTAAAAATCTGTTATATTTAAAAAAAATTATTGCTTAAATTAAAGTTTTTATGCAATAATTATTACAAAATGTGATTGAAATATTTATTTTATGATTAATTGGAAGTGGGAACTATATATCCCACTGCCTTAGAAATAATATGCTTTATTTTAAGATAACCACCCCTGTTAGCACTATTTAAACTAGAATATCAATTAAGCGCAGAATAATTAATTTAATAATTAATTTATATCTACTGATATAATTAATTGTATGTTAATTAAAATTAATATCAAATATATTTATTAGAAACAGTTTTTCATCGTATTGTCTAATTGGGTGAAAATGACTTAGCATAAATGTATTAAACTGATTGAAATTTCAGAACATTATTGCGCAAAACATTATCTTTTATGATCAGTGCTTCATCGTAGATACATGAAGATGAATTTCAGTGTTTGTTTTCGTTGTGTGCTGATATGTTAGGAAAAAAACTTAAATACAACAGGTGTTAAAGCTTTTTAATTTCTTAACTAAGTAATTTAAATTGTCTGACATATTCTTGTTAACTTCAAGTCTGAGAAGGGGTAATTTTTTGTCTGTTCTTAAGATTCTCTACAGCTGAATCAGCAAATGCTGACATATTACTGCAGAAAATGATGATTTTTCTAAAAATCATCTTTCCCCAGGTAAAGCTAGTCTTTGAATTTACGTTTTAAAACTTAATTCAATTTCTAATTAAGCTTTCATAGCCTTAAAAAGGAATGTTTATTTTGATTTCTTTAACTTTTTCTCATTATTAAATTTCTATCTTATTAATGAATTTCTTTTTAATCATATAAAGTCAAGTACTGCTACTTATACTGCGGTATTTGCTAATCTAAGATAAGCAATTTTAAAGTGTAAACTTCTGAAAATCTTGTTTATAATGAAATGTGAATTAAAAGCAAATTATTTATAACAACAGTAATTTAATTACCTTCCCAGTAATTAAAATTCTGTATAAAAAGTATTAATGTTCTTTCGAAATTTTTAGTGACTTCCATTAATTGAATAGGAAAAATATATAATTATAGTGATGCAATTAATACCTCTTTTGTTATTTAAGAATATTACCACTTCAAATTCCCCCTCCCTCGTCTTCAATTAGTTTCTTGCCATATGTGCATGAAATCACTTTTAATTTTCGTACTTACTGATTAATGATGACAAGGAAAAGTAATCTTAACTATTTGAAGAAGAATCTAATTATAGTAATGAAAATTTTATCTTATGGATATAAAGACCAAACTCTAAAGATTTAATTCTCAGTTTTTAGCTAAATATTTTTCTACGAATGATCTAATCTGTTAACTTGGGTTTTTTTTAAATTCCTAGAAAAGTTAGTAAAATAACTCGAGATTTACATTTAATTCTATAAAATGTAGGTCAACTCTTATACTGACGCTTAACATTTTCTTCATGCCTTGTACTGAATGAACTTATTAGTTTTAATGAAAAATGAAACTTGAATGTATCTATACCAGTGGATATAAATGCCTGGTTCCAACTTGGAAGCCAAAATATCGAGCTAGTTCTATTGGAAACGTTAGAATTTATTACAACCACAAACGTTAGCACACAAAGGATGCAAATTTACGTTTAACACTAGCTATTACAAAGGGGTTTAGATTTGGGCTCATAGTTGTAATTCACCTTGTCATTCCACAGTTCTAACTGAGTCTTTTAGCGTCGGCGCCTTACCACCATAGGTGACGCTGTTCTCATTGCGCATGCGCAAATGTTACATGTCTAAATATCCCATGACAATTTTTAGTCTTGTATTCTAAAAACAGTTTATTTATCTGTTTGCCTCCTTAAATCATATTCATGAAATAAAATATTTTTAATAACTGAACTACTTTTAAAACTTGACCCTTTTCCATAATTTTTTTTTAGTTTTGAGCGATCAAAGACGCATAGAGTTAGATCACCATATTTGAAAAACGGGAACAAGTTACTCGAATTCTTAAAACTAATAATGGTAATTGTGCTCCTTTTTGCAATATGTAACTAATTCCAAAATACGCGAAATATGAACAGCTGTTTTTGGAAAACAGTGCATTAAATAAATTGTAATGATTTATTTTTCCGAAGTTAATTATTATATGGTAAGTAGTGTGTTATTGAACAGATTGGAGATTGCTTAATTTTTCACATTTAGATATAATTATCTAAATTGAATTATTTCCTTAATAATGAATAATTACGTCCAATTAGGGAATGAAGACTGTTATTGAAAATAATATTAATTTGATTTTCCTGGCGAGTTCTTATAAGTTGCTAGACTAATTAGAAAATAACTGAAACTGGTGAGTGAGTTTTTTTGCAAACACTTCAGTCAAACTCTGATTATACAAGAATCAGAAATCATCGACGTTTAGCTTTTTATTTGCTGCTTTAATCCCTTCTTAACTACCATTAATCCTCTGACTGCATAACCCTAGATTTCCGCGGATTGGAAGTTCGTCTGTTTGCAGGTGCATCCTATGATTTTCACGTGCTAATGGGTTTACTTAGTACTTTTTAAACGTTGAATCATGTTATGCTAAAAAGCCCTGCATGTAAATAACAATTCGTTTGGTTCAATATGTGTAAGAAGGCTACATCTAAATAGTAATTCAAAAAGATTATGCAGTCAGAGGGTTGACCCTCTGATTCCTAATGCCATTGAAATAAAAGGACCTCTAAATGCGGGAACGTCCGAGTTCCTCTATCAAAGATAAGGGAAATTCAGTTTCCCCTCAAAAACCCCAATGTAAAACCCCATTGTCAGAATTGTAAGAAAACTCCCCTGTGGGATTATCAAATTCATTAGCGAAAACAGAGATCTTTTCCGGCCTCCCTAGCCTTCAACATCCCAGCGAGCTGAACTAAGTAGCTCAATCACCGGACATTCCACCTTCAAATAAAAGAAAGGTATTTCAACATCTAACGAAAAGAAGACTACTACGAACTAATAGTGTAAAAGTGAAAATGCCTGTGCCGTACATAGTGTATATATTTCCTTCTTTTTGTTTATTTTGTTTTTCTTTTTCTTAAATAAAATTCCCGTGTCCATCAAACCGTTCAGTGACCGATCTGGTCACGGGTACGGGGGTAAGCGACGGCGTTCTTTTCTGTCTTCCCCAAACACATCTGGGCGAGTCACTCTAACGAAGAAAGCTCGCGCCGCAGGTGTGGAATCAATCACACTTAACGAAAGGGGGTGGAAATTTCAGAGTGACTTTCCGACGTTTCGGACGGCTATCGACTTTTGCTTGAAGGGACGTATGGGACATAGCCGTATCGATAAAGTTAAAGACAATTTTTCTCGTACTCTTGGACGCCTTATATTAGGCGCACCGGTTAAAAATTCGGATTTTGGATGGAAAGAAAACACGAGGAACGGAAGAGAAGCAAAAGCAATGCTTTACTGAATGTCATGGCCATTTCTAGCAACACATTTTACCCATCTTTCAAGTAAGGTTTGGATGCAGTCCATATAAAAGTTTGATTGTTTCAAGGCACACCGGTGAATGCTTCATAGGGTCACATTGTCAAACGTTCAGAAGTGATGTTGAGACAGTTTGTGGACGATCGACAGGATCAAATAAAATTCGGACGGCGCAAGGTCTGGTGAATACAGTGGGTGGGGTAAGACTTCCCAGGCATAATCTTTTAACGCATTTATTCACTAGTTTGGACTATGTGGAGTTGCGTTGTCAGAGACAAAAAGGGACGTGACCCATTGCGGTTGTTTGACGATCAGTGTGTGGCACAAATTTACAACTTGCTGTTGGTAGCGAGCACTATTGACGGTTTCACTAGATTTCAGAAGCTCATGGAAACCACACGCTCCAGACCCCACAAAATACACAGAATTCTCTTCTTTCCATAGCCGTTTCCTAAACCGTCTGAATCAGCATTCACAGGTGTTTTGCTATGGTATATGTTCACCACACACATTTCGCAGTATGTGTTAACATTCAGATGAAATTTTTCTCGTAATAAATTAACGAAGTAACATTTCCCACAAATGCTCCTCTTTGACACGAATGTCACGAAACGTTCTGCGAACGAGTATCAGTGATGTGCACAACATTAGAATATTTTACGTCTGCGTTTGTGACATGCTTCACACATCGCAACTACGCCACCCATGGACATTCCTTTGGATGTAATTGTTTACTGCTTTAAGTTTAAGTAATCTAAAATTTTAAATTTATATGGATTTTATACAGTGTTAAAATATAATTACTGAAATTTATTTCGCAAATCTAAAAATTCCGAATGAGAAAAAGTAAAAAACATTGGAATTTCTGGCTTTATTCAGATCAGAATCACCCCTGATATATAAAACATAATATAGCCTTTATTCAACAGAGCCATTTCTGATCAAAGAGTGAGTAGTTTCAGAAGGCAAGCTAAAAGAGAGAAACAAGAATATCGCCCTGTAGAAGCCGAAGCGTAGGAAAACTTTTTTGATCACACTAAGCCTCTTATTTGTAAGTGCGAACAAGGCAGAACTCCCTCGAAAACACTTTCCTTGAAAGCTCTGAGCTGA
>BGPR01003844.1:0-126134 GCA_013235015.1 Araneus ventricosus
TTTGAATAAACCTTAAATTATTTCCAAGTTAAAAAGACATCTCCAAAGTAAATTACTTCCTTTTTTAAGATTAAATATTCTGAAAAATATTTAATTTAGGAATTCATCTTCATCAAGTTTAATATCTTGACTTATAACAAGAATTTTTTTATCATTTTGTAAATATATTTGGAACTATAACTCATTTGACTTCAAGCTAATATAGAAAAATAATTCTTATGGAATTCTCAGTCGTATTAAGAGCTTCCTGTGTTTTGTGTTGCAATAAAAAACTTTAATTGATAATGAAAGAAACTAATGAAGTTTTCACCTTAGTTTAAAAGAAGAAAGATTTCATATTTTCACCTTGCGAGTTGATTATCTTAATAATTTAGGAAGCGTTTATAATTTTTGCGACATAATTCGTTAGTGTCTTATATAAAGTGCTTTTCATATTCATTTTAAAACTATAAGTTTCGTATTTTAGATTGCATTACAATAATATTATTCTTGGAAATTAAATTATGATTTTTTAAACAAATAAATAAGCATTCTCAGAGCATGCTTGTTAAACATTGATTATATTGCGCATTTGCAATGAAAAAGTTAAAACAAGTAAGCATTTTGCAATTTGCATTTTTTTCCTATAATTGAAATCTAATTGGAATACATTATTTCTCATGACTGTTTTACTATAATAGTCTTAATATCATGGAAAAAATTCACAAACCTCTAAAAAGCATTCATAGGGATGTACAATGAATTTTTGGCCGACCTTAGACAAAATGAAACATTGTACATTTTGTATCACAGTTACATTAAAATTCGTAATAAATGCATAACACAAGTAATAAGTCTGTTTGTAACCAAACTGTTAAGAAAAATATTGAATGAATGATTCCTCTTCTTCTTATTTGAATTTTTAAAATAGTTTTGCTGATGTCTATTCAGAAGCGTTAAGAGTAGCCTACATTTTCATTCATGAAAATGCGTAAAGTTGAATAAATGATGGGTGTAAGGGCATATATTAACTTTAACGATTCTTCTAAAAGATGCTATAATGGAAAGTTAGAGTGAAATTTCTGTTTTCTTCTATCCTTTATCTGAAAACTATACACATTAATAACACATTTAAGTACATATCAGTGTCCATTAGCTACTACGGTATGCCATACGATGAAATTGACCATTACATGATAGGGAAGTATCTTAAAGTTTCGCTTTTATGAGTTTCTTATGTTCAGTTCAAAAGTAGATTACCCAAATTTATTTGTATTCTTTCTTAAACTTCTATCTGTGAAATATTCTTGAGATTTCATTGTTTCGATTTAAGATCAAAATAATACGATTCATCAATTTTAAAACTGGATTTCTATGAGCATAGTATTTTAATCCAAATGAATGAGCATTCGGAGTGCTAAATGAAGTTTAGCCCAAAAATGTGATAATATACGGTTGAATCAATGAGAAAGAAAAATGGCAGACACTCTTGGACATCTGAAACTAGAAACGAATATATATTCTAGTATTTAAGAAAATATTAGAAAATAACAGGGGAATTTTTCAAGATCGGTACCCTCCCTCTCCCAAGTTTCCGGAAACAGAAAAAATGAGCTAATATATGTCAATCCAAGATTAGTGTCAATTTAAGCTCAAAATATACGATTCATCGATTTTAAAACAAGATTTCTTAGAGCAGAAATTTTTTTAATCAAAATTAATGAGCATTCGGAGTGCTAAATGAATTTCAGCACCAAAAGTTGATTATATACGGTTTTATCATCGAGAAAGAAAAATGGCAGACATTCTTAGACATCTGACACTAGAAACGAATATCCTGTACTTTAAGAAAATCTTACAAAATAACTGGAGAATTTTTCAACATATGGTTCCCTCCCTACCCCAAGTTTCCTCAAACAGAAAAAAATATGCTATGTAGTCAATAGGTAGCGAATAGGTAGTATTCAGCAGGTAGCGAAAATTTATTTACTGTAATTAAAAAAATCATGAATAGTTTTACTTTTCCATAAAAGAAGTCCAAGATTAGGGCAAACGGCATCTTAATACTAAACACAAAGAACATCTCAGTAAGAAGTCATCAATATTAAGACATCAAAGATGTAACTGAAAGATACCTATTACAACATATCAGTTGCGAGAAAAATAATTATTAAATAAGCTAACAGAACCTTATAAAATGTTAATTGTACTAGGTTGGAAGGAACGGCATTATCTGTATAGTGTTATAAGTGTCATGAAAGTCATAAAAGAGCTTAAAAATTTATCTTAATTGGTTGCACACGGATCTTTATCGCAGGTTACAAATCAGTCTTTTTAAGTATAAAAATAACTTTCATGTTACCAGATTATCTGAGATGAGTCTTCTTGATTAATAAATAAACTTCATTTTTCTGTCGTATTAATTGCTTGTAATTTTTTCCTCACATCCCTAAATAGCTAACGCGTGTCAAAATCTCTTGAATACTCCTGGGTATATCTTGTGTTAGGTGCTTAATGATTGATGATGCTTAATTATGTAAATAAAAGAATACCATGAGAGAAAAAATGTGGGCAAAAAGATTTCGAGACACAATCAGGGAAAATAATTTAATCAGTTACTGTTTAATTAAAGCATGATTAGTATTTTTTGTTGTTCTTTCCCCTGTTACATATCATTTTTCTCGCATTTATTTATGTTGTGTAAACTAAACAAATAGACAAGATACTAAGTTTATCTTAAAAATTTTTAATCTATAATTTGAATCTATTTTGAGAAAAAAAATTGATAGCAAATGCATCAATAAAAAGAATTTACAAAATCACGCATTATTATTTTCAGTTACTTTAATTGGTTGCTGAGAAAAGCCAGATTCAACACAAAAACTAAGGAACTCAGTATTAGACACGTTGGTTCTTCGTTTAAATATTTAAATATATCAAACACTGAAATCTCACTATTAGTTTATGAAATACTAAAAAAAATTTAAATTCTCCACCGTATTTTAAATTTTTCTCTAAAAAATTATACAAGCCCATCTCCAAAATTTATACTTTCCTTAAATAGTTTAAATTAATATTTTTGGAAAATTTTTGCTCAGGAGAGACACATTTTACAGCAGATGGAGCAGTAAAGACTCAGAACGTCCGCACATGAAAAGCTGAAATTCTCCTTATTATACGTGAACATCACTGATTATATGAATCTGAGGTGCGAATGGACTGTTGACTTCATTCTCTTCTGTTTGATTCTTTTCCTTTCAGGATATTACTCCTGTATACGAGTTCAAGTTACAGCTAACTTCTTCAGCAGCAAATTATTCCTGCCTTACAGAAAACAAGAATGTTTAGAAACTACTGTCTTCGTGTTAGTTAATATTCACTCTATATTGAGCGCCATGTGAAGGAAATGTTTCATGCTCACGTCGGATACAATCGGGTAATTTCGAAAAGTTTCCCAAATTCCTGGCCTCCTTGTTCTCCGGACTGGGATTTGTGTGGTTTCTGGTTGTGAGAACTTCTGAAAGTTCGGACCCATCTAGGAAGCATGCAAAGTCTGAATGAATTGAAGTCAAGCTCAGTAAGAAATGTTGCAACTGTGTCTAAATAAGCCCCTCTCATTATCTTGAACATTCTGTAACGAACTTTCAATATGTTATCGAAAGAAATGAAATGTGCATTGAACAATTGTTGCGATTAAATAAAGCTTTTATATTCCCTATTTGTTTTGATGTCTCTAATGCGCCACAATTTTAACTGTTGTAGTTACACTGTCCCAAAAGTTTATAGAATCTTGTATTTTGCCTATATTTTTTCTTGTATATGATATATTTCGATGTAACTTACCGTATAGCTATGTTATATCTATAAAATTGAAAAAACAGCAGTTCTACCTCGTATATTTGATGCCAATTTTTAAATCGTAGAATAAACTGAAATAACCTGTCCCAAAAGTTTATAGACAAATGCAATTTTATGCAAATATGGTATCGGTAATCATGACGTCGATTCGGAGCCTAATAAATACGTTGTAAGAAAAGGAAAGCGTTCGTTTGTTCTGCGTTTCAAGATGCCTAAGGCGTAGCAGCTCTCTAATGAAGAAGTGAGTAAAATTCTGCATTTGAAATTTCTCTGTAAGACTATTAAGGAAATATTGAAAATTTTAAATCGTTCTAAAAGCATGATTTATCGTGTATTAACACGTAAGACGCCATTTGAGCCAAAACCTCGTTCGGGAAGACCACGTGTGACGGATATTCGCAGTGATAGACGGATACAAAGAATTGCTTTCAAGTCAGAAAATGTCGGTTCGAGAAATTACTGGGGCTTCCCGGATGCAAATCTCCAAGAAAACTGTTCATAGATGAATTATAGAATCTGGTTATATGATACACGCAAAAATGGCTCACCGATTACCACTCTCAAAGCTTCACATTAGTAAGAGATTACAATGGGCTCGTAATCATATGTCATATGGTGATAAATGGATGGCTGTCGTTTTCAGTGATGAAAAAAATGGAACCTCGATGGACCTGACGGGAATATAAAATATTGCCATGATTTACGAAAAGAGCCCAGGAGCTTTTTCAGTAGGCAAAGTGGTGGTGGATTTGTGATGGTGTGGGCGGCTTTCAGTTTCAGCGGTCAAGTGCGTTTGACCTTTTTAGATGGCCGACAGAATTCTCCTAAATACATAGAAACACTAGAAAATCATCTTATGCCATTTGCAGAAAACATAGGGGGACGAATTTGGTAATATCAGGAAGATGATGCTCCTATCCATACCTCCAATGCTACGAAAAATTATTTAAACTCGAAAAATGTTACTGTTCTTGAGTGGCCACCGATGAGCCTTGATCTAAACCCAATTGAAAATGTGTGGAGCATTATGTCTCGGAAGGTATATGAGAATGGAAGGCAATTTTATTCGATGAATGTCTTGAATACAGCCATTGAAAGTGTATGGTACAACTTGGAACTAGAAATATTACAAATCTTAATTATGACGATGGAAAAACGTGTAGACAATGTCATACTGAGAAATGGAAAGACATTAAATTAATAAGAACATTGTATTCAGCACCTTTTGTTGAAATGTCATATATTCTATGAACTTTTGGGACACCTAATATTTTCATTTTGCTATATAATTGAAATAAAAATTATTAATATTTCGTTGAATACAAGTCGCATATGGTTTGAATAAACATATTTGTAATTGGTATTTGTATGCCTTTCCGTTTAGCTAAAACATATATTTTACTAGATTCTATAAACTTTTGGGACAGAGTGTATTTGTTTACTGTAATACAGATTTCTTTACCATGTTCTAAAGAGTATAAAACATGTTTCAACGTATATTATATATATTAACGTATATACATATACGTTAATCAGAAAGACTCTACATAGCTTTCCACCGGCACTTTTCAATTAAAACTACTTTGTATGTAAATAAATTCGATAATAAGGTTCCAAATACAGTGAAAAATCTACAAATATTTACAAACACATACTACCGCTTATTTATTCTAGCATAACAAAATTAATAGGTTGGTTTTTATTCAGACTGAACAGCAATTTTCTGCATATGTGATGGAAGATAAATCCACGCTACTATTTGTTTGAATCTCCATATAAATTGCATATTTAAATTGTTTATTATTATTATTTTGAACTGAGTAATCCAATCATTTCACAAACTTCATCCACAAAAGAATAATAGAAAATTATCGATATTTTTTATAATACACATTAGGTATTATTAAACAAGTGAATAATTAGACGGAAAACAAAGGCAAAATTGGAAATGAAAAGCGTTTAAAAAATATAACCAAATAAAATTTTAGAAAAGTACTAAACTAATTAATTTTTACTATACAATCGAATCTTGAATCCTCAATCTCATTTTATACAATTTCTCATTATCTTCTCTCGCCTAACGAAATTTTGCAAGAAAAACTTAAATTTTTCATATTCTTAATCAAGATATCCATGCAATTTCGGCGTTGCATCATTATTCTCTATGTATTCTCCAAATGACAGATTAAAAAAATTCTGTGTATTCAGATTACGCACTAAAAAATATCTGCTTATCTAATCCCTCTATTAGAAATATAGAAAGTAAGAAGAAATGGAGTAACATAATAACGTTAAAACAATAAAATAATTGTGCATCCCGTTTTAACCATTTTTAAAACATTTCTTCACAGAGTTGTAACTTTATTCGCAAACAAATTCAATTGAAACTGAATTACTGAAAGATAAGTTAGCTGTAAAATGTCACTAACTTTCTTTAATGTTTCTGACGTTAATATTTTACAAAATAACGGTAGTAAGATTTTTAGATGCTTTACGCCTTCGTAGTTTTATTTTCTATCTGAAAGAGAAAAAGAGTTTTCAAAAAGAAGAAATTGGTTTGCTTTTTTATATATGACCTTTGATTTCTTTGAAGACATTTTATCTAAAGGTAAGCTTCATTTAACTGTCACCCTCCACTAAATGGACCGCATAAATAAATTCCAGATGTTAAAAAACGAGAAAAGAATCTTAACTCATATTCGCATTGTAAAAAAGTTTTTCCGTAGTTTATTATCGTGAGTGTTTCGCTATTTGTTTTTCTTATAGGTTGGACAATCAGCTTTAATAAATTTATCATAATCAGTTAAAATTAAAACCATTCATATAAATTGCATTACACTTGAAAAATTTACACGAAATAAATTAAAATGAAATAACTCAATATATTTCATTGATGTATTTCATGGTTGAACGTAATAAAGTCAATAAATGTGATGTCGTTTAATAAAATTTAATAAATTTTATATCTCCATGATTAAGCTCATATATTTCACATTTATAACTCAATGCGCAGAATGTAAACCACATTAACTGATAATGTAAATTTCTGACATTAAAATAATAAATTCCTTGGGTATATTAAGTATTAGAATGTAATTAGAATTTTAATTTCTGTTCATTTTTAAAGCGTTTCGAAAGTGAAATGATTAGTTTTATTATGTAACAAAATTATTCGAAACGCTTTAAAAATATTTTTTAATTCATCATTAGTTTTATTTTTTAAAGATTTGCAAGCAAATTTGAAATAATTACTACAAATTGAATTTTTTTACAATACACTTATGTATAAAATTTTAGGAATAAAAACAAACAAGAACAACGATTTCTGATGAAATAGAACAACCAGAAGAACATTTCTTCTATTGGTTTAGATTAGTTATATTAAAGTCCCTTTTGTAGCTTCCCCACAACTTTTTTTGTCCCTGATCTCGAAATCTTGACCAGAGGGTGCTAACAACACCTGAGCTGCACCCCCTCTCCAGACTTCCGCACCATTCCAACGGGAGTAATTTTGACCCTCGACAGCATTTACATTCACCAATACCGTACACATGGCTGATGTTCGGGGAATTTGTCTTCGAACCTTCAAACATTTTTTCTTGAAGACTCAATTCTGATGATGAAGTTAATTTGAATTAAATTCTGTATCTCCTTGTTTTTTAACCAACTTTCCTTTCCCTTTTCTTTATTCCTTTACGGTAAAACTACTCAAAATAAAAAGAAAAAAACAATTTAATACATTTTGAATCCGGAAATGTAGATAATTACACAAAATTTAACAAGTTTTAATATATTTTATGCTCATTTACGTACTAGAAAATTTATCAGATGCATAAAAATTTGGATATAAGTCAGCTTTCATAAGACTTAAAATAATGTTTCATACAATTTTTTAACACATTCATTGCTATTTGTGAATTAGATGTGAACTCCAAGGAAGACAAATAGTAACTGTGCTTGCTTTAGACAACGGATGTCGGTTATTGCGAAAATAACTGGTTTTCTGTTATTTAGGCTATTTCACCTCCTGTTTAACCTAGCGGTTATAATCGCTGAAAATAACCGGTTTTTGGCTCTTTTATAAAAACACGTCGTTTGTAGACTAAATTTTGTAATAATATTGTATTTACATTAAATCAATTCATTGGCCAATATTTATCTGTTCAGAAAGACTCTTTCAGTAAGCTTCCAACCAACAGACGCATCGAGGAAGCGGTTGCGTTGATTGGCCTAAAATGATGAAATTCAAAGTTTCATAACTTTGTAAATTTTAGTTTAATCGAACCTAAAATCTAGTCAATCTTCCGATCCGGTTTTTTTATCCGGTTAATGGATTTAATAAAAATAACCGGTTATATCCGGGACAAAAAATAAACTAAAAAATGGTTCACCCAAACAAAAAACCGGCAGGTTTTTCCCATTCCTACTCTAGACAATTTATAAATCAAAAAAGAAAAAAGTGAACGTATTATTCGGACGTCTATTAATATGTTTAACTTAATAAATTTGTTATTCAAGCGAAATTCTAGTGCGGAAAGAAGATTTCTGAAAAGAGAGATATCTCGTCCTGTAGCTATGAATGTGTTAAATGATGTTTTAATCTTATGAATTTACTATAAATTTTAACAACTTTCATGGGTGAGTATTTTATCAGATAATTGAAACCTTCTTTTTGAACACAACGGTATTAATTTTATAAAAGCAGAATCCCATTTCAATTTCTTGAATTGTACTCTCATTCAATCCCTTATTTACTTGCAAAATTTATAAGCAATGCGCTAATGAAAATGATTTTTGGCCAATAACATTAACATAAATCTATAATGAGCAATGCCTTACTATTGTATCGACGAATGCGATTTTATATAAAAGAATGTCCCTTCCTTGACTTTAAATTCTTAAATATACATCATAAGAGATCCATTGTAAGTTAAATAAATCAATACTTAGTCCATCTGTAAAGGGCTAGATTAGATCGAAAACGAATTCGTTCCCCATTGGAGCGTTTCCAAAGCTACCGCAATATCTCTTTTCTGTAACTTCCCAAATGAATCTGTGATTGAGATTGTGCAAACACAAGAGCAATGATTAACTGGCTGATGAAAGAACCTAAAGAATGATTTTCCGACGTGAACAATCATGTATTTACGTGGTGGCCAGTAAACTCTTTCTGGATCTTTTGAACCATGTTTCCTGATACATATCGCACATATCAGATCAGGATTGATTCAAAATGAAAACCAGAGTATTCTGGTTTAGATAAGGGTTTCTGGCGTGATTGCTTTCGAAGTCTTGATAAGTCACGTTTAACATCATTAATTTGACGAAAAGAAATGAAGTTAAAAGATCAATGGAATACCATTTCAAATACCTTTACTAATACGCTTCGTAAAAAATTTAGCCTTGTATAATCGCTGCTTAAAATATTAAGATAAAAAAATGGTAGAAACATTTTTTTTCCAATCTAAAATCCTGACAACGCATAAATTGTCCTTAACCAAAGTTTGACTGTAACCGTTGTGGAAAAATTTGATTAAGAAGCATTTTAAATTTTAACTCCTCAACAGAATTAATCCGAAAGCTTTCTTCATAGTTTTATTAAGCGTTTCATATTATTTTAGTATATAAAATGGATTTGTCGAGTGAAACATTTAATTCAATTACATTGCAATTATTTGAAATATTTAGGACTAATTCTAATGCTGATAGGTAATAGAATCACTTTTGGTTTCTTACTGTCAAAGTTTAAAAAAAACGCTTTCAATTATATCAGTCCTTTAGAAATAATTTAAATTACTTACATGCTTGTTCCTTAATACATAGCTTAAGAAACTAAATTGTCACCTGAATACGTTTTATTATTTTAGGGGTTCATAATATTTTTTTATTCAAGGAATCGCGCGCAACAATTTTCTTTAACTCAAGAATCGCATTTAAAGCCGAAATATAATTAAACAAATTCTACGGTATTTTGAAATGCGCTCTCCGTAAATGCATTTACCTGTACAAATGATATATTTTTTTAAATATATTTAAATCGAATTAAAAATTATCAATTCAACATGTCATAATATTCATGCATAATTTTCCAACTTCAAATGGGGAAAACAGAGAAACATGAAAAATAAATATTTAAAAATTAACTCTTTAGTTAAAAGAACTACAAATATACAAATAATAATAAAAATAATAACTCAGCAATAGAGTTTTTATTCAGAAATCCATTTTATTTATAAGAGCAGAAAATCTTTATAAATATTTTCATTACTACTATTTTGAATAACATTTTGCTTAATACTGATTTAGGTTGATTTGCGATGGAGAAACTGACAAAAATTCGCTTAATATATATTTAAAATGCATAAAAGTCATAGCAATTAAAAAGTTACAATACCGAACCCGTCCTTTATTTTTTAAACTGCGAATATACATGTAACGGAAAAAAATTCAATCCTCTTATTTCTTAAATTTTTTTAAAACCTTTTTTTTTCGTCGAACTTTTATATGCATTTATAATCCAAACAATACGGCTCAAACTTATATCTATAAGCTACCGCAATATCTTTCAACTCTTAGAAAAAGTTCCCAAACATTTTCTAGCTTTCTCAAATGCTTTGAAGTCCTGTTACTTTCCCATGTATGTAATAAAATAGACGATATTTCTTCTTTTGATAAATTTTGTTTTCATATAACAAAATTCAGTTGAATCCACAAGAATTAAATGACTAGGAGCATTCTAATATAATAAAGAGTTCATTTCAGACTAAAGAGTGACCATTTTATACAAATTGTAAATTTAAAGTTTAAAGGCTATAAAACCAAAGTATCATGAAAATAAATATAGCGAGACACCTGCAACATCATTTCCTTCAGAAAATAGAAGACGGTAGAGAGATCAGGCTCATATTCTGGCTCACCAAATCCCAATAGCGTTACGAAAACAATAATCGCGTCTGAAGTATAAAAACCTTTTTCCATTTTCCAAAGACTTGTCCATGACTCGAACAGCTTGGTCATAAAACTTCATGGAACTTCAAAGTATATGGCTACCTAGGGTCTTGCAAAACTGAGTCTTGTAAGCAATCGAAGAAAAAATAATAATATCATAAATTTAATGGAATATAACCATCATTTAGAACCCTCAATGGACATTGAAAATTTCACGAAAAAATGATGGTTTCTGAAAAGTAAAGGAAACTATTAGTTGGCATTTCCTCTTATACTTTCGTTGTTTCATCCAGTAACTAAAGAGTTATGGTAAAACTTAAGCAACTAAGATCTGTTGTTTCAAAAAGCTTTAGTCGTGATTAATTGTTCGGGTTCTTTAAAATGATTTGTGTATTGGAAAGGAAAGAAATTGTGGACAAAAGTTGGAAGATATTCTAAGTTTGTTCAAAAGGATAACGTTAAATCTTGAATGGAATTTTTGCACAAAAAATCAGTTTATCGATTAAATATTTTAGAAACCCAATGGAAGAAATGTTATTGGACTGTAATGGTACAATCAAGATATCCGAATTATAAAATAAATGCGTAGACTTATATTTATTTTTTCATATATTAGCTTTGGAATTAAATGAAATTTGAATATATCCTTAAGTTTATACAATCAAAAGAGGAAGTTAAGACGTTTTTTACTGAAAATTCTATTTTAAATGTTCTCATCTGCTAAATACAGTTTGTGGTTGTTTGTGAGAGAGGGAGATAAAATATCTATTCAATTCTCAAATCGCTAACTGTAGAAAATATATTAATATCTGGAGATTTTAAACTTTAGGGACGACGAAATTTAAATGCTTATTAATCGACTGTATATGGGACGATGGTAAAATATGGGTTAAATGCTTATTAATCGACTGTTATCATCTAAATATATAAAATAACAATCACTCTGGAGAAAAGTATTGTATTGAAGACATGGAGAAAATTTAATTAAAATTTTTGAATACGTAAACTTGGGTGTAATCTATTCAATAATGTTACAAAAAGTCTTACTGTGGGTGTATGGTGTAAACAGTCTAACACGCAGGATAATGGAGAATGAAGGTTTATTTACAAATATGCAGGAAAACACGTAGCACAGGTACAGGAAACAATAGTGCTTGCACAGATTACCAATGTAAACAGGTAACAATTCACAGGTAATACGAGTTCAGCACTTTGTTATCTAACAACACAAACAGTCATCAAATAACTAGTAACGACAATAACTGCACTTTCAATAGCGCTCAGCTCACCAGCTTCCTAGCTCGCACTGCGGACGAAGCTCTAAAGTCGTTCCCAATGGATCAACACTACTACCGCTCGGCGTCTAACAGCTTACTATCTCGCACAGTGGATATAATTCCAAAGACGTTCGCGCTCCAAGGCGATCCCAGTCGATCAACACACCCCGTCTTCCAAGCGCTCTCCTTATATAGTCTCCCGCGACAGGCCGTGGCCTCACATGGAATCTTCTAGTACATTCAAGCGTATCTTCTCTCCTAATGGAAATTTCGAGAAGATTCCAGCAACTTTGAGATCCCATATTTGGTCACCAAAGTCGCCAAATTTGTCGCCAAGTCTCTAAGATGGTCGTCAAGTTTGTCGCCAAGGTCAGGGATCCAGACGTGGCTGCTGTCAGTCATCTCATACTTATCCCTGTAAAACTCAAACATAAGACTCACATTGCTGGGAAGCGACTTTCCTTGTTTGTAACAATAATCTATTTTTACAATGTATACATTGCCATATATTTTTGTCTTAATATATAAATGCAGTGAAACATCTAAATGCATTGTTAAAAATATACTTCAAATATACTTATAGATATTTTCAAAAAGTTTTAAAATTATTTTTAGTTGAAAACTTTATTGCATCAAAGGAACTAAATAAGACCAGAATAACTAAGAATCTTTTTTTGAAAATTTAAGTTATTTTGAACTATTTAACAATAAGAAGATCTTAACACATTTTGGAACAGCAAATAATATAATAAATGGCATATATTTAAAATTTTAAATATTGAAATCACTCTCCCATCAATTGTGTTTGAACAGAAAACAGTGATGTGTTTAAGATAAATAAAAATTTATTAATGGTCTAATATAATTTGGTGGTTGTAATGTAAAGAGATTTTTGTCTGCTCGAGTCTGAAAGTCCTCATTATCGAAAGATCTCTGGAACTTCATCTAATTGAAAGTTCTTTGAATTACAAGAAGGAGTGAATTTCAAGTGAAAAAAAGATCAGATGTCTTTTCATACAATACAACTTAACACTATGGCATTCTGAATTACGTGCTAACAATTTTCAATTTTTAAGTAATTTTCACATTTCTTAAATTTGTAAATCTTTCCATCCCATATTTTGTCAAATAAATTTGCAAATTTTGTGTCTCATGTAAAATTTCTGTTTCCTGAATACTAAATCGAACGAATTGATTTCATAACGTGAATAATTCTTCTTAACCGAAATAGATTTAAATATATTTTATTTTAATAGCAACATCTAATGCCTTTGACTTAAATGTGCTTGCAAACACATCCTTTTGTAATCAGGCAAATCACGTACTCTGCGATTATTCTAGATATAAACCATAGAAATGGGCACTAAATTCTAGCATTTAAATTACCATTAAAAATGAACATGTGAACTTTAATAATGGGCATTTGCGTAGAGAACATAACGGAAAAAGCTAGTTCCCTGCATAAATTAAATTGCAACTGATTAAAATATTTTTGTCTTCATGCTTCAAAGTCTTCATGATTTAAACATTTTTTTGGTACATGATGATCTTTTATTTATAGAATTTAACATAATGAATTATCGACCATCTGACACTGTATATTAGGGCAGCTCGAAAAAATTGAAGTATCTTAGATCTTCTTGCGATATTGCGAACTCCTATCATTAAAAAAGGGTGCAAAATCTTATAACTGATTTGATTCTTCTGTTGCCTCAATAGGGCGAAATATGTGAAAATTGGACTAAAAGTGGTTAAAATTCAAAAATTAATAAATAATCACAGATTTTGTTGATCGTTTTGAGGTGGCGCTAAAAGGTTACTATTTGTTAACAACAACAACTTTATAAAGTTTTAGAATTATAGGTTAATATCTTCTGTCTCCTCAACGGCTCAACTTCCAAAGAACAATATGGAAGAGCACTGTATTGTATCGGAGCCTGGTTCCACATTACAAATGAGACTGAATCTAGTCTTGATATTTCCAACAGCATTTATGAATACGTAATCAATGCCTTATTGGATGATTTTAGCAACCTTATTGTTCCGGGATGTGATGGCACACACACACACACGCTCACACACACATATATATATGTGTGCGTGTGTCTGTGTCTATATATATATATATATTGTCATTGCTAATCCTTAATGCGACCCTGCTCTTCAGGATTAAATGGGTTTGTCCGTGTTTCAAGGTAACCATTGAATGCATCGTGTAGCATATCTGCAACATGTAAAAAATTTGTGTTGGATTGGCATCAGATGGAATTTCCATTAAGTAATCTATGTTTTTTTTCTGCTACATTATGTTTTCAGAAGGACCATTGCACCTTTCCCTCCAATAGATGGTTTTAGTGCTGGTTTTCACTTAATTTGGCGGGAAATAACATAGAATATCCGAACAGTACATTAGAAACACAACAAAAAATCATGCACTTAAGGGGGAATTTCATACTGTTTTATGGTTCTGTCGAAGCATAAAACAGTATAAAATTACCTATAATTAAACTATATATAATTCTAAAAAACATAACTATATATAATTCTAAATTACGAAGCGCGCCCTCTCTTGTAATTTGAAAAAAAAATCACGTCGTAACTTTTAAGATTTATAATTATATATCTAGTGCGCATTAAAGCGATTTAATATTTCATTTTACATTCTCAAAAATATTTAATATGCATAAGAATGCAAATAATCCACCAAGCGGAAAAATTTTCTTCAAAAACCTCAGTCTTATCAAAACACCTCATTACTCGAACCCAAAAAATCTGATCATCGCCATATTACATTACCATTTCTTTAAATCCAAATTATACATTGTTAGATTGCAAAATTGCATCTACATCATTTTTCGGTTTTATCAGTATATTTAATTATTTAATTCTTTGCCACCAAAATTTCTTTCATCTCATGTGGCATCTCTGATAACGTTTGAAATTCAAACGGTAATTTTTAGCAGTTTCATTAAATTTCTAAATTTTTCTTAATTATTTACCTTGTATTCGATTTAAATATTAATTGTCTTAACTTTTGATGTCTTTTCCATTAAAGTTTCAACTTTATTAATTTATAAATCAAAATTTTTCAACGGGACTATTTACTCTCCATCTTGTTGAGGATGAATTTATATATTATTAGGCTTTGGCTTCTTTCACTGGAAGCGTTTTCCTTTGTGTGATTTTTGAATTTGAAGAGTACAGACTTGCTCGAAGTGATTGCACCTGCGTGGGGGCCCGAGGGCCGTTTGGCCTCTAGGTGCTTGCATTTTGCAATTTTTTACGTTGTTCCAAAAAGAAAGAAATGCTTCATTTTAATATGATTTCTACATGACAGTATGCAAGAGAGAAATTCGTTAATTTCTCAAGGACGCAATAGATTACAGTCTGAACTGCTGCTGACTTTGTTTCTGCACGTTTTGAAACTGTGTGCTTCGTATGTGTGCTTTACAGAAAAAAGTTTTTCCAAAGTAAATGAGAATGTTGCGCCATTTTAAAAAAATGAAAAACAGCAATTACTTTCCTGTGTATAAAGTTCTGCCACCGTGTTATGCTTCTAAGTTTGCTTGTGTGGTTTTCATCTTTTCAATTTCCGTTGTTTAAGAACGAGTGATGCCACTTGTGAAAGTATATAATACAAAGTATATGTGCAGGAATGTGTTATCAAGTCCACAGTAATTCTGGGAAAACTTGGTTTTCCATGATAAATTGACTGCAAGTGATGAGGCTATACACTGAGGTGAACTGATTCAAGAATTTTTCAACTGATTCAAGGTCAACTGATTCAAGAATTTTTTCTTTTGTGTCAACGAACATGATGAGCACATATCGAATAATTTCAGTACCTACCAAGGTACATGTTTGCAAGTCTGGTTTAACTCTCATGCAGTACAAAAACATCTGCACGCCGCAGTGTACTATGTATTTTACACTTATAAGATTTTATCAAATATATATATATATATATATATATATATTATATATATATGAGTATATATATACATATATATAGCATATATATGTAATCCTGTTCCCATTTCATTTTTTGGTAAAAAATGTCTTTTGGGTTGTGCATTAACTTAAAATGTTTTTCTGAACTTAAAATGCTGTTGGCAGTAATTTTATAAATTTAAAAATTGTTAAATAAAAAGGATTTAAATTCAATATTATCGTTTTTATTGAATCTATTTTGTTACCACGCAATGTACTAGATGCTTTCAGATAATTTTCTATAGCGGCCAAGTTTTTTCAGGTCTGCAAAGGTATATGATTTATAAGAGTGCAGCAAGAATTGCATATTATTGTGTTTTATATTTCAGCACCCAGTATTGGCTTAATAATTTGCATATATTAATCTAAGTTTTAACATTGGGCACCTACCTTGCATAAACGTTTTATAATTGTTATCCCAGCGTCCAATATACATCACAACCTGAAAAAAGCAAGTGACCAACAAGCAGCATTGGAAAAAAGATCTTGTGTGTAGTTTGTGTTTGAAAGAAATAAAAACATAATCAAATTCTATGAAATGCAGTAAGATCAATATATAATATACTTATAAGCGTCATTCTCTGGCAAAAGTTCAATGTGTCGAATGCTAGGACAATGATAAAAAACTAAGAAGATAGTCTTTGTTGTACAATCTTGGTTGTTTTTATACTATTTTTTATTATATATTGCTTAATAACTTTTTTGAAAATAATAGTATTAAATATCATTGTTTTCTCTGATTTCAGTATAATTTTAGATTTTGCAAATAATGTAAAAATTAATTGTCGCTCTTGATGAAGGATTTGCTTCTCTGGTGTGTCTCTTATTACTGAAATGAAGTAACTTACAATTGCAGAGTAAAAATTAAGAAACTTATTGTGTCGTAAAATGTACGACACGCGCCCGCTCGTGTAAAAAATTTTAGCGCGCCCGCTGGAAGGTTAAATAAGTTAAATACTATGCGTGCAATCAAGAAGTAAAAAAAAGTCAAGATTATTTTTTTTCGAAAAATCTCATTTTAAATTACCTGATTAAGTAAAAATGTATTTTAAAATTAAAAAATCAGTTATGTGACTTGCAGAACATTCGCATTGATCAATTTAGATAATTTTGTGCACGCTAAACATTTAATAGGTACATTGCAGTTTTCGAAGATTTTGCAGCTTAAGTGAAGAGATAACGATTCATTTCCTTGTAAAATTAGCAATTGAATGTATTTTGATATTTTCCAAGCATTTTTTAGTGATTTAAATGAAATACTCTCATTAAATAAATGTGTAAACTATGTTTTATTCCCCATAAGTATTTTACCTATCCCTCTGTATATATTTATCTTGTTAAAAATTGGTTATCCATCAATTTATTGTCCAGCCATCGTATTATTTTTCTTTACACATTTATAGCTGCAAATACATGCTGTTTTTCTCTCAATTCACAATAACTAGCAAAGGTAATTTAGGTTTTTGTTAACCCATTAATACATCTTCAGTTACATAATTAAACGAACAAAGATGCTAAAGACGATTTCATAAATGAACGAAGTGCTTTGACGCGTGAACGTTGAATCTTTCCGTATATTATTTTAGGAAAGATTATCGTTTGGCATAATCTTTCCTTACATAATCTTACATAAACTTTGCCGAAATCAAATCCCAAATGTCATGTTATTTCTCAGTTCTATGAATAGAAGCATTTGAAACAGAAAACACATCATCTGTGTAATTATAAAATGGATATATTTGTGACATTTTCAAACATAAATTATCTAATATTCTTCTCATGCAGTTTCAATAGAGTAAACAACCACATTCTACATGAAAACAAGAACGAAAAATTAGTTATCAAACAAAAAACTAAGGGATTAAATTTTTTCTTCTATTTGAATTAAGGATAAGATATTCAATTAAAAATTATTGCTTCCCCTTAACGTTTAACATTTGCAATGTTCATTAAAACTTTAGCTTATAGTTCTTATTTTGTCTAGTCGAATTTAGAAGATTTCACTGTCTTTTTTTAATAACGTAAATACTTCCTGATTAATAAAAATATATTTCATTATGTGAATGTTATTCGATAGCGTTTTTCCAAAGGCAGAGTAAGAGGACTAAAGAATGCTCAGATTTGCAATAAAAAAGAAATCCTACTACATGCGGAATTTTGTCCAGAGAAATTCTAAGAAGAGAGGAGAAATTGAAAAACACAACGACGTGGAAACTTCAACATCCATTCTGTGCAAACTTATTCAAAATCTTTGCTTTGGAGTGTAATTCTTGTTTACACAGAAATCCAATTGAAAATTGAATTTCTGAAAGTTAGGTTAGCTGTAAAATGTCTCCAGATTTCGGTAATATTCCGTGACTTGGACAATGAATGGTGCAAATATTTTCATTTGTTTTTACAATCGTTTTTTTTTCTTCTTTTTTTCTTTTTCCCTTCTAAAGAATGAACAAAAAGGAATAACGTCAAGATAGAAAGATTAATCTTCTTATTTTTTGTATAATGCATTATTTGTATACGATTTACTTAATATTTTGAAGATTTTTATGAGTAAATAGGCTTTATTAAACTTTCGCTCTTCAATAAACTAACAGAATCGGTTCTATTTTTTAGATAAGTAATGCTGAGGATTTTCTAATCACATTTAAAAGTAAAATAAGATGATAATTCATTATTCTGATGGCGATTGCAGACATTTTGTTTTGTTAATAATACTTGTGAGTATACGGTTCTTGTGTGTTATCTGTAACTGTATTTGAATGTTTTAAGTAGTGATGGCGAGTCGGGGACGAGGGGGACAGCCACCCCCTGCTTTTTGCTGGAAAAATTAAATTTTTATTTCATTTTAGTTACCTGAATCTAAGGATTATTAAAAGGGAATAGTGTCTGGGAAAGTTACCTAAGTTTCTAAATTTTTTTGCATACCTCAATACTCCTGGGTACGTTTAGTTGTCTATAAATTTTTTCTATCCCTAAGGTTTCTACACAATTGCCATCACAGGTTTTAAGGATTTGTAGCTCTGCAATGGTCCTTTCCCTATTTTATTTTCATTTACTGTGTTGTACGATCCTTTTCCTATTTATGTTCATATTATATATATTCTTTTTTGTTGTTTTTACCATTTTTCAGGCAATTATCGTTGTATTAATTGTAACTTGGATATTTTCATAATTAATGTAGCTTAATTACGGCAGATACAGTTTGAAGCAGAGAACTTTGGGTTAAAAATAGGCACTTCCTCTTCTCAAAACAGAAGGTAGGACATAGTATTTCGTTGCATGTTGAGAAGCAGGAATCGGTACCCATTCTGCCATCCGACCAGTACAAATCCGACGTCAACTATAGATTGTTTCACTTTAATTTAAAATAGAATTGCGTTTTGAAACTTTGATTACTCTGTTATAGTTGCAGAATTGTGAAATCTTGATTTAGAAAATACGGTAAAATTGAAGTGATTAAAATTTTTTGAGTTATTTAAAAAATCCTATTTCAATATTAAGAAATAAAAATGGTTACCAGATAAGAAGGAGGACGTTGTACAGTCATTTTAGCGTTGAAAAAAGAAAATGAAGGAAAATCCCTTACTCCTTAACATAAAACTGAAGATTAAAATGAAGACTTGTAAAATCAAGTTAATAATTTTGATTTGATACATGTGCTAATATTTTTAAATTTTAATTTCAATCAAATTTTATTGACTTCAAAATTTGTTTCTTACTAATGGTACTGTTAATATATGTTTCTAATTAATATCTAGCATTTCTGCGATAAACAGCTTTTATTATAACCTGAAGATCTTTGATTATTCATTAGCTTATTGACGACAAAATGAAAACATACGCAAGTTTTTAACAATTACAGCAAGAAATAAAATGCCAAATAACAAGTGCAAATTTTAATAGAAATTAAAAGGAAATTGTTTCCTAAACGCAACTTAATGTGTCTCTGATACAATTATTATTTTTTTGCTAATAAGAACGACAAATAATGAGCTTCAGTTTAGTAAGGGAAATATGGAACTACTTCTCCACCTATCTTTCACGAATGTAAACTCTTTCTTCCTCAACAATCACCAAAAAACATAATTATAATGCCTTATACCTGACATCGAAATGCATTCAAATGAAAACTCACTACCTTTTGAGAAATACTCATGGATTTCCAATCTTTATTTATAGCGATTCCGTTAAACCGGATTTAACACGCAATGTATCCGAAAACATGATTTAGAAGATACAGAAACACTTTTATATGCATCACGCAAAAACACAGTTGATCACGACGAAATCTTCCGTTAGATCCTTTCATCAGACATCTAATCATTTCTCGTGCGTTTTCACAATCACAATCGAAAATTCATTTGAAAAATTGTAGAAATCAGATATTATTATAGTTTTCGAAAAGCTGCAAAGGAAGAGGTATTCATTTTGTGTCTATGTTTTCTTTAAAGATGAACTAAGTATTGATTTATTTCACTTTGAGAGAATATATTAAGATATTCTGCATTAGATAACATCTTAAGTCTGGAAAATGAAGATATTTTGTGAGTTAGAAAGATTATTCTTTTGGTGTAGGAATGATAAGTGTTAGGTTATTTATATTTTTTTAACGATATGCTAAAAGCTTTATTCAGACAGATAGAATAGATTTATATTAAGTTGCTAATATAAATGAAAATTATTACAAATATCAGCAATTATTTAAAATCAATGAAATATCAATCAACGTAGTATACATAATTTATACAAAATAACGCACAATGTAGTAAAATGGCCCAAAATCCAGTAAAATATATTGCGAAATGAATAACATATGTAAAGTATATAATTTATGCAAAATAACGCACAATGTATTAAAAATGGCTCATAATCCAGTAAAATATATTACGAAATGAATAATATATGTAAAGTACATCCCTAGCTTAAGGCCAATAATCCCTAAGGTTAGGGGCCCTAGGTGATGTCATGAAATATATTTATTTTATGGTTAAATAAGATATAAATTTATCATGGGAACATTTCTCATTTATAAAAACATATCCTCTTATGATGCTAACTATCAAAGTATTCGAGAAATATAAGAAAAATTAAAACTATGTTCCAGTATACCTAGTCTCCCCTAATAAGCAATTTGTAAGAAATGTGCCTGAGGCAGAAGAAACAGAGCCACATATGGTGGTGAGGCGCCGACGGTAAAAGAATAATTTAGTACTGTGGAATAACGAGTTTAACTACAACAATGAGCCTAAATCCGAAATCCCTTTTGAAATAGCTGTTATTAATGCAAATGTGTATCCTTTGTGAGTTAATTTTTGCATTTGAAATAAATCTTATTGATTTCAAAAGAACTAGCCAGTGTTAATTTGGCTTCCAACTTGGAGCCAGGCATTTAGATGCACTGTAATTTTTTTTATTTTTGAGCCTCAAGCCTAAAAGTTTTTCCTGCTTGTATTAAAATCCCAAATCTCTTATAACATCAATCAGCTCACTCTGATTGTAAAGTTGAGGCCCTTGATCTACTTTAAAAACAGAAACATATTCATTCAACATATGAACTGCCTTCTATAAATCTAAATATATTTCATCGAAATCAGAAGATGGTTTCAGATAAGAAAAGGTAATCACATTGGGGAATAATTGTGGCATTAAGTAACTATCAAGATTTTTGGGTTTTCTCAATGAGAGCCTATGAATGTTATTAGTAATAATAACAATTCAGATATAAAATGAACAAAAACGTATGATATTTTATGAAACCCCTTTCAATTATAAATTTCACAGTGATATGAACCTGGAACTTTACTTTTCAAAAATAAAAACCTGATATCATGTAATGCTTTATTTTTCAATGTCAAGCACACCAAAATCTCTAGGAGACAGGCAAGAAATCTTTTATGATTTTTTAGTTTCAGATCTGTGTTATAAATTAAATATTTTTTCGTTCGTTTTAAAGTGAAGGCTGATAAAAATTGTATTAATCAATATAAATTAACATTATAAATACATCCATTCTTAGTATTGTTTCTATCTAATTGTCTGTAAAATCTCAAAATGGTATGACTAAAATATCAACACCAAAATAAAGCATCGAAACTCTTAAGCATAAAAAATACTATAATATTAAAGAATATACATAACTAGCTGAACTCGGCAAAGCTTTTCTGTTTGATTTGAGCTAGAATGCTAGATTTGAGAATATATATATAGATTAAATGAACACATTTGAAAGTTTGATATCAATTATTGTATTTATTTAAAATTACATATCTATATATATAAGGCTGAAGAACGTGTGTTTTGACGTATGTGTATCGATTTACTTGATAACTTGAATTTCCAATGGAATATATTTGCAGAAATTTGTGGTCAGCATCCGCAAATGGAAACAAAGAGCCTGTTGTATGATATATTTGTCCTTGTATCTTGGCATATTATTCTCAGTCATTATGTTCGTTGCACCAAACGAAGTCATTTGAAAAAATGCGTTGTAACTTCGTATGTTATTAAAAAATTCTTCGATCGTGTTGTAGTATCAGGGACCAATGAGAAAAATGGCTCAAGTGGTGCCTTCATTGGTGGCAATTTAACTTTACCATTCAAACAGCACATCCCAGGTGCTTCATTTTTGAAGTTTAATACCTAGCAATTTGTGCAAACTTTATTCATACTTTCAACAACCACAACTGGATGCAATTATATTCAATCCCCGAATTATATTGAAATGCAATACGATCAAGTTTTACCAACTGCTTTAATCACTTCGTTTGCATGCGTAATCGACTATTGCCACGTTGTTCATTTCGATCACTCTATGACAAATGACAGTTATAAATTGACTAAATTTTAATTAAAATATTATTTAAAAATATAACTATATGACAAAGATAGTCTTAATTCTCTAATTCTTATTCGACTTGCTTCATTTTGTGCTTCATGTTGCTGTGATGATTCAGTAGCATGTGACTCTGACATATGTAATCTATTTCCTTCATTTTTTTGTTCTGTTTAATTTTGTCTGCCTTCTCGTTTTCTTTTGGCTGCATTTGCACGATGACCAATATTTTGTCGTTTCGGCGGCATTTTTATCAACAGCAAAATTGAATGTCAGAAGTACTAGATCGTGGCGCCATCTACATTAAGTTGATAGTACTGTTACTATGTGTTACTATAGATATTTTATTTGTGATGTTTGACATTTGAAAGAATGACACCAGATTTTAGAAAAATATATCTATTTGGACATAGGTAATTACAAGACAGACAACACATGTAGAAATTATAGCGCGGTACGTTGCAATCAGAAGCCAGAGTTATTTCAAAAATAAAAAACCGCAAATAGGGCTAAAATCTCACCTCTATTCCTTAGGCCGACGAATAAAAACAACCCTGTTTACAAAAATCAACCCTGCTCCCACGTTAGGAAGAAGTTGCGCCAATCGTTCCCTCCACCATTGCCAATGGTAGCCAAACATTAAAATATTATTAGGCCCCTAACTTTCTTTCTAATGGTCAAATTGAGGATTTCAATAGCTTTAAACCTTCCCCGGATAACGCGGATCATTTTGGAGAAAATCGCGCTTAAATTGGTGGAGTAGTCTTTTAGTCTATAACGGACAAACATACGAACATTGCCTCTTATATATATAGATAGCGCAGAATTTTCTCTCATGCAATATATCAGTTTAATTTCTAATAACCCTAACTTTAAGGTCGTTATTTAAATGGTATTTCCATTTTAAAATACTAATCAATAGAAAAGTAAAGTTAATTTTCTCTTGTAAAAACATTCTTTTTCTTCAACGATTTATTCCTATGCATTTTCGTCAGAAGTTTAATTATTGAAGGTTAAGAAATAATTTTAGTTGACGATGTGAGAACTAAATATCAAAGTCAGCTGCGTTTCCTTACCACGAAGAGTTTAGTTAACTTTAGAAAATATTTTCTCAATATCATGGCTTATTTTTTTTTTACCGTTGAATATGCTAGAGAAAATTAAGGTACTTCAAAACTTCGTGCATGAATAATTCTGTCACCAAAACTTTTAACCTTAGAATTCGAAATATTCCTTAAATTTTTCTTTTCATATTCTCCACAGAATTCTTAATTTAGTAAAACAAATTTTCTACCAAAGAAAAACAATTATTTAATGCTCCGTAGTTTTCCTGCATGTTCAGATATTTTATATATGTTTGCTACCATTTGAAATCAAGAAAATAAAGTGTGCAAATATTTTACCTTATATTTTATTTCTTTAGAATCTGCCTTATATTAAATGAAAATGCTTCCTTAACAAGACTTCTTTCAAGAGACATTTGAAGAAGTTTAAAAAAGAAAGAAAATTTTCTTTATTTTATATTGGTTTCAAACAAAACATTGATTTCTGTAGATTTATTGACATCCAATGATATATTTTTTGTTGAGGCCTAATTTAAAAACAAATTAAAATTAATAACCGATTACAAAGTTCATTTTTATGATACTTAATTTAAATAAAAATAATAATAGTGCTTTTTTGCCTTTCTAATTCATTATAATCTTTTCAAACGCAATCTAAGTAAACGCATTTTGCATTACTAAACTTTTATGCAAGAATATTAATTCAATTCGTAATTTCGTATATAAAATGTATTGAATCGATTTACTCAGACTGACAAATGACAAATTAAAATATTTTTATATTCCCCAATATCCGTTTTCAAAAATTTCAATTTTCTTCTATGGAATAGCCTTGATATTTCGATATTACCTATAGGTTTTTCTGCTTTTATAAGCATCAAAATGGTCATAAATTATTTTTGAAACACTTTCTTCTGCAAAATCAGTTGCTTAAAAAAATCTATTCTTGTTTCGCTTTTTAATATTGATGTTTTTATTCATAATGCAAGATGGAAGCAATCAAAAACCCAATTAATGAAAGCAGGTCCAAGAAAACAAGCAATGTTAAGATTTAATTAAAAGTTAAAGGTCAAATTAAATCACTGGAAAATAAAAGGGTAGGGTATCAGACACAGTATTTTAAAAATGTTAAATTTTTTGGATCCGATAATAATAACACCGATAATAACCTCGATAAATTAAAGAAAGATATATTGAATAATGACAAAATTAACTTGAATATCCTTTAATTGTGCATCTTCATTTATTACTCATAGACAGAATACGAAATTCCTCTGGACTCCACTTTTTTCAACTGAAATTAAGGAGTTCTCATAATTTATATGCCATATTGTTGTAAAAATTTTATCTGCGTGATGTGAATTTGTATATTATATAATGCAGTTGTAAATTATTTATAAGAATAATTTTGCAATGATTCAAAATTGAATAGAATTTAATTACTTTTAAGTAATTTTTATTTCTCTATATAAACAGTTGTCAAAAAATTTTTGTATTTTATTACAAAATATTATATTCATATCGTAATAAACAAATTTATTTCTGATGTAAAGAAAAGTTCCGAAACCAATACGCAGATAATATACAGCTTTACCAAATGCTGCTCAAAACTGTATTGCAAAACGTTTGATGAGAAATAGAATATTATTGCTACAATTTTAGCTTTTAACCAATTTCATTTCTTTAACTGCCAATTACGTATTTCTTAATAAAAAATTCATTAGAAAATTAATGAGAATAATAAATTGATAAATACTTATCAAATAGTAAGAGTAAATATTTATGCGAATTAACTTTATATTTATGCATTTTGTCTTGTATAAATACAAATGGAAGGCAATCTTGTATGGCAATCCATTATTTCTATTAAATGTATTTTCGCATTAGAAGAAAAGTTTCTGGAAAATTATTGATTTGTTTTTTACTGGACACATGTTATTGTGTTTCAAAGAAAATTAAAATGCAATTTTTAGTTCGATTATATCATTTATGGAAGGTAATATGAAAGTGTAACAAAAATATATCTTAGCTATAAGTTCCATTTTGCTAAAGTCATAGTTAATTAATGTTGGTTTTTTGCTTGATTGTCAGTAGCTGCATAAATGGCTGTTTATTACTTGCTTCATTTATTGTTTTTAAATGTAAATTATCCACTTTTATGCAAATAATCACCATTTGAATCAATTTGTTAGTTATTTTTCCTATAGGATATAGTTCACATTTAAAAAATAATAGAGTATAAATTTAATGCTTTATGATTATCGATCTGCACTTACAACAATTAATAATTGCGAGACAAGTAATATTTATTTTATTTAGGTAGTGAGAAATGATTATTTTTTTTTATCAGTTACCTGTCTACTAGTAAACAAAATAATATCGAAAGTTTTACTCAATTCTAAGGTGTCTACAAAAACATTAATGAGTTTATCTGAAAATCATTTTTATTCCCTGTTAAATATTACAAGATTTTCATTCATTTTTATATTTTAGACTTTATATCAAACATCTGAACTTCCTGTTATCTCGACATTGTTTTATTTACACATGATGTCTCAAGCTTATTTTCTTTCAACATAACTTAAGACATTTTATGAAAGGAATAAGTCGTACTATATTATATTTAAATACATTCTACATTTTAGATATACGCTTTCTTAAATTTTTCATATAAAAATAGAATCATGAAATGTTAAAACAAATATCAATATAGTTTTCATTAATAATACATTTAATATTTAATGCTGAGTTTTGCTACTAATTATGGGTTTTTTCTTATAGAAACGAATAAGATACAATAAATCATATTAAGGCGACTGGGGAACCTTCAAAAACATTTTTTTTAAATTTTCAACTAATCAGTTTGAAATGTTACAGGCATTAATAGGAGCACTATATAAGATAATAAACAATATTTACCTGCAATATATTTATTTATTTATGAGTTATGGGTATAAATATATTTTTAAAAACAAGTAATTGCTTGTGTTCCAAGCAATTCAATTTCCCCCCCCCCAAATTTCATGACATTTTTTTTAAGTTTGAAAACATATATGGAGAAGAATGTTTGGCATTTATACGGAAGTTATTTTGTTATTGAACCGTAAATATTTTCTTCCATATCAAATATTGGGCACATTTTTTTCCAAAATCAATAGTTATTATGTGTATTCATTTTACAGTTCATTACAGTTCATAAAAATGAATCCCAATTTTTGTTTCAAAAGGTTCAGAGTAACTAATAAAAAAATTGGAGTAATTTCGATTAATTTTTTGGGGCCTGGAACATTTAACATGAAGGTCATTAATTGATGTTAAAATTTACATTTATACCCATATCTCAGAAATAAATAAATATATTGCAGTGATATTTTGTGTGTTGTTCTATAAAGTGCTCTTATTAATGCCTGAAAAATTTTAAATTCAATAGATAAAATTTTTTAAAAATGTTCTTGAAGGTTAATGGCCACCTTAAGCAGATTTTAGATGCTAATTGTATTAAAATTCCTCACTTTAGAAAGAAAAAGTACGAAAATAAGCCACCAAAATTTTCTAAAATATATTACTATGAATTATCAATTATATTATAACTTAACAGTTTTTATTTTCTCTTAAGTAGTACATATTTTTCAGTTTCATATTTTTAGTCGAATCAAAATGAAATTTACTTGAAAACTTTTCTGTTTATCCTATTGCTTATTCCTATTGCTTATTTAAGACTGCCACACCAACTCAATTACTTTCTCCTCTACAAGATACATTTTATGAAATCTGTATAGTATGATAGGTGGAAAGAATAAAGCGTAGGCAAATTTTGCTCCAACAGTACTTATTTCTTCATCATCCCCCCAACAGCTTCAGTTCATCGAATTCTTTCAGCCTTAGAGCAGTCAAATCTAACAAAACAAATCTTTGAATTCAAAAGGAAATGAATGAAAGAAAGCTTCGGGGCTTTTATTTTTTCTGTTTTTCCTCCTTTCCAAAGTTTCTTTCATTTGATCCGAAAATGAATGAAAAATCTAAACTTCGAGTCAAAAATACCTAGGTATTGAGAAATGAAAGATAGGGTATTGCATTCAAATTTCCTGCGAAAAAGTTGTATCTCAATTATAGATCATGAACTGGTATTTTAAACTCCAACAAGCAAGTTAAATGCGACAGCGGCAATCTTTTCCCTTTAGTGTTAGGGACAAAATACAAATTGCTCGATTTAATTCTAGTTATTGAATCAAAAAATAGGTTTTTAACCATGCCTGAATATATGTTTTTCATTATTATGCATCAGTTTTGAAATTCTCTACACATAATCGCTTGGAATGCAGTACAAATAATTTTTTAAAGTTAATTCTAAATATGAGTATATATTCTTGTAGAAACGATATTTTATTCTCGTGAAGCAAAAACAATTTTAAGACAGGCCTCAAAAGATTACTGCTTTCAAAAACTTGTAGGAGGTCTGAACCCATAGAGGGTCGGGGTCCATCAGTCTGAAGTCTTGGTGAAGGAGAAAAATCTGGGTCGGAGTCGGATGAACTGGTTGAGTCCGGTTTCTGTTTGATAAGGCCCTCGTTATTTGTGAGGAAAGATATCAATTTAACTATTTTTATTCTTGATGGTTTATTTAAAAGTAAGTTTTTCCACCAAAGTAGAGTATATTCTGCACTTCGTTTGGTAAAACGAAAAGATGCCAAGAAGTTGTGTAGTGGAGAGGGTCTCCTTTTTCCCCACATGCGCAGATATCTGAATGATGAAGCCGGAATCTGTAGAGATAGCTGGGAAAAGGACCATGGCCCGTATCGAAGAGTGCGGATTCTCTTGGCCATCAGGCTTGGGTTAGAGAGACTTTTGGGAGTATATTATAGATAGCTCTCCCAGTGTCGCATTTATCCCAGTCTTGTTGCCATTTAGTGAGAGAGAGGTTCTTTAGCACTTTTTTCAGATGGCATTTCGGGGCCTGAAAATGGAAGTGAGTCACTTCTTTAGAAGCCTGTTTGGCAAGGTTGTCTGCTGTCTCGTTACCGAGGAAACCAACATGCGCCTTAATCCAGTTAAGTTGCATTGATGGATTCTGAAGGAGGTCTTGTTGTGCTTCTTGGACTAGTGGATTAAAACTTTTGAAGGATGAAATTGCTCTTAAGTGCCGACTCGCTGTCACTCCAGATTGATGTTGATATTCCCTTAGAATTAGCCCAATTTATAGCCTCTTTTATTGCTAAGGTTTCAGCTCTAAAACTGTATTATGTGTGCCTAGTTTTGCCGTCCACTGATGAATTTGGACGTTGTTTTGAAAGACACAAATAGAGCAAACATTTTCACCTTCTAGATGTGAGTCATCTGTGTAAAATGCCTCAGTTGGGGGATGTAGGTCAGGGACAATTGAGACCCTATCCTCTAAATCAAAATGAGTTGGATGAAGGATAATAGGTGGTTTAGGTTGTTGAAAATCCTGATACAAAAAGCTTGAATCTTCCCAAATGCAATCCCTGCGAAGGCGACCCACTCTAACAAGAATTGACTCCATTTGAGCTTTTATATATAAAGGATTAATGCTTCAATCATTTTCAGAGCTGCATTTGAAATGGTGGAATACTCTCCAGTGATGGTGAAGAGAAATTTTCTCTGTATTTAATCGTGAAGCCTTCACTCTTTTACTTAGAAATAGTAGTCATTTTTGTTCAATTTGGAAAACATTTTGATCTAACAAGTGTAATTTCGTTACTTAACGTTTGTACTTCCTTTTATTTTTTCACCAACTATATTTCCACACTACTTCAAAATTAATACGTAAAGTGAAACACAATCAAGAGAGTAAAGGAAAGTAAGTGAGTAAGTTTCTTCAAAATTACTTTTCAAGAAATAGGCAATGTAATAAGTAAGCATTACAGCAACTGCTAATTTTTTCCGACAAAGATATCTAGAACATACTTATACATAATACTACACTGAAGTGAGGAGGAAGTTAGGATATACTTATTACTTAATTAAATATCAAATCAAAACATAGTAACAGACATATTAATGAAAAGATACAAAAAAAAGAATTGAATTTTCAGTCGAATTAACCGAAACAACAGAAAAAACAATCTATCTGTATTGATAAGAGATTATTATTAAAACATATTCATTATAAACCATTAAACATTAACGCAGCTCTTGAGTTGATGATCTAGCAGTTGCTAGTAAATGTAATTGTTTAGCATTAAGGCTTTGCATAATAGATTATTTTTCAAATATGTGTTCTCTAACATAAGAAACAAAGCCAGTATATGATAAGGGCATGATTGATGACATTAAACAGTTGCTTCTTCGTCTAATCAATGAAACATTAAACTAGCGAACCTTGTTATGAAAGATTCCTGCCATTACGTACATAATTCTATATACCGATTCAAAGGTTGTGCACTAGAAAACATGCGAAGAAAAATTTATTATCAAAAGTTTAACATGTAAAGAGCAAATAACAACAAATTGTTCCTTTTGCAATTAGAATATTTCAAAAATATTTTCTGTTGTAGTAAAGAGCAGATACGAGAAACATCGCTATAATTAATTGGTTGAAAACTTCCTAAGTCTTCCAAAACAGTTCATTAGGAGCTGTTGATCTTGCTGTACCCAAGAGAGTTCCAACGCACTTGTTCAGCATTTTCTTGAATAATATGTAGCTATCAGGGGTCATTTTCATCAGCAGATGATACATCCATGAGTTAACGTGAGAATAGAATCTTTATCTAAAGAAAAGGTTTATAAATTGCACTTTGCTTACTTCTGTTTTCAAATGGAGAAAAATAAATAAAATAATAGACAATTTTTTGATATCTATGAAAAGAATCACTGATTCTCGATTGATGTATTCTTCATTTTGAATTATCTATCAGAATTTCTGAGCATATAGTGTCAACAAATACTTGTGTTGAAGCACACCTATTTAAAAATGATTTTTGATACCTCAAAATTTGGCTTGAAACGCTCAGAATGAAAGAACAGAGTACTAATTTTTTTGTAGAATTATTAATTGCTTGTTTTCATATAAGTACGAATTTAACTTGTATCACCAATTATGCAACATTTTCTTTCCTCTGCTTCATTTCCATGAAACCTACCCAAACAAAAATAAAATCAAACATGTAAAACCTTTCTTGATGACGTTGTGAAATAACTCGTTTGATTTATAAAATTCCTTAAAGGAAGAGGAAATTGAAAGATATTCAATTCTTAGATTACAAAATATTATGTTTCTTGATATGCATTTGTTAATAAGACAACATTCCCTTAAATCTTCAATACACAAAGTCATATTTCCATAACATGGAATAAATTTTTTAAGATTAAAATTTGTTTATTTTCCTAAAATAATTAAATGAATCTTGTAAGTAAATTATTCCTAAGATTTTATTTCACTACTTTTGAATACTATTTTTTTCTTTTGATCAATGGATAAATCTTTTAATAACAAATTGAAGTAACAGTTAAATTGTTTTTATTATACGTAAATCAACGTGTGTGAAAATAGAAGAAGGTGAATACAAGGAATTTTAATGTATTTTTTAAGAATGATTTTGTCTGTGTTCTTTAGTTTTAAAGAAAACATGCATTTAAATCTTTTATTTTTTGCATGTAAAGAAACAAGTGATGTATGTGTCTTTCAGTTTTACTCTCTAATATTATTGCAAAACATATTTGCTTAATTTATATCATCGAAAGCAAACTAAAACCAAATCTTTTTCATAACGAAAAACGTTCCCCGCGATTTATTTTATTTTTATTCCTTTAAAGAAACCTTGCTGTGAAAGCAAGGATATTTTTTCATCACTGCAAAAAATTATTTGTTTTGCATGTTAAAAAAAATGAACCCATTATTTTAACATGTGTTCCACTTTTGTTATGTAAACTAAAGAGATGACGCAAAGGATAGAAAAAAGAGAACAAGATATAATGTTTCTTAAATATTACATATTATGCTCCATTTTCAATTTTTTTCTGATTGTTTCTACAACTAAATGTAAACAAATCTATTTCTTTTCTCATGTACTTAAATCTAAATTTAAAAAGAAACGTTGCCTATTATTTTTATTATGTCTTCAGAACTTAACACAGTTCCGATTATTTTTAGAATTCATATCCGGATTTCAAATTAAACACGGAGAACAGAAAATGTAAGCGTTTTAACAATGATTGCTTATTTGTCGGGAGCAAACAAGTTCGAAATTACACGAAGGTTACAGAAAAATGAGGCTTTTTATTTGAACCTTGGTCAAATAATTAAGATTAAATCTCCTTTCGCTACTGAACCAATGCGAAGGTATAATCAGATTTAAAGTGAATCAGATAATATCCAATGTCTAAATCTAACATGTTTAGTTTCATTTCTTAAATTTAATGCTGATCGATGTACATTTAACATCCATATTTTTTACCTATTAGTTGCAACAAAGTATTAATATCTGCAGCGATCCAATATATTCAGAAATATGGGAACTTAATTAATTTACGATATTTTAAATTCTAACCTGTACATAGTCGCTCCAGTACAATTCAAATTCATATGTAAATATTTATAGTCTGAGATGCTTACATTTTAACACATTACATGATAAAATAATGTCATGTGTTAAAAACAGTATCTTCAAAGAAAGTGGCAGAAGATTTCAACTGTATGCTTCTGAACATGAAATGCTCTATTTCATTTTCTCATTCATGAAATGCTCTATTTCTATTATTATTTTCCTTTCTAAATAAGTCTCAAGCATATATGCTTCACTTATGATTCTGATTATTGCGCAGTGATTTATGTTTTAAATACTAATAATTAATAATCCTTTGGAATAAAGCAATGTTTTTAAAAAAATAGAGCCTGTCTTATTGTCTATGAATATCTATGTTTTAAACAAAAATAACATTTACAGCCTTAAATTTCATATATGAAAAACTGTTTATTATGGCATAAAACCAAAAAATAATTTCTTTGTCGCCTATTATAGCCTTTAGGCAGATTCTCTGTTTCTTTGTCAAAGTTTCCCGAATTGGTATATTGATTCTTAAAAATGTACCAGTTTAACTTCATACATTGCATCATTTTTTGCTGATTTATATTGGTATATTACAATTAAATCTCCTTCCACTTGGTTTCAGCTGGTGTAACGTGAACGTTTGCAAAGATTGCCATCTATTATTATTTAAAGCTGAATGTATCAACTAAAATTTGAAACAGATTACAACGACAATTCTACATAAATTAAAAATTCAAACTAATGATGGATGGGAGCATTCCTTTTTTCAATTAATCTTTTTAAAGTGCGATTTCGTCGCTTAACACTTTGCGGACAGGTACGGCGTATAGAGTGCGCCATTGGGTATTTACCATAAGCTGAATAAAAACTAACGAAAGTGGAGAGCTCACTACTCCTCTAACCTCGTATTAACAATCCTCCTATTTTTCCCGATGGTTTCTACTGACAACGAATCAATCAGTTCTGTTTCATGGCTTGAAAGTGCATGACACGCTCTCCACAACCCAACCTGGCTATCAAGAGACGGCGCAAATTATCCCTACAGAGCAATATTCGGCTGTTTTGGAAGAATTAAGCAAGCAAATACCAGCTGAGGACGAATCTGATGCATTACATATCGATGGAGAAGTGACTGAGTACAGTGAACAACAAACGGATTCTGAGACTGACGTGAATGACAATCCAGTTCACGAAGATTGTAGAGACTCAAACTCGAACACAAAGGTTTGTATCATCCATCCATTCAACATCTAATCTTATCAACTACATAAACAAAGAGTTGGTAAAAACGGAATGGCATATAAAGTGCGCCCAACTTGATCTGAGTGTTCTAAAAAGTTGCCTGTCCGCAAAGGGTAAAAAGCAATATCATCAATAAAACTTCCTGTTCATACAATATGTGAAAAAAACCACCATATTTAGTACTGGTTGCGAAAAAAGTTAATTATTCCTTCCTTCTGTAAAATTTGGAAAATTGAGATAGGTGGTGTCGCATGTTAAGGGAAAAAATTACATACCGGCAACCTTAAAAAATTCAGAAAAAATGTTCGGGAACTAATCGCACTCGATCTCGAGAAAACATATTACGGCTGATTTTGAAAATGAATTTATTATCAAACATAGATGCCATAGAAACGTCACATGAAATATGACGCATTGTTTATTTTCAGGCCTATTCTTCGTTTAATTAAAAGGTAGAAATCGATCATTAACTGTCTTTCAATTGATATGTACTTCTCGAGATTTTAAAGTCGTGACTGTGAATTTAAAAGTAATTAAAACGTTTGATTGAACGCATAATTACAATCTTGGTTAGTGAGGAATATTATTTTGTGCTGCTGTTCTGTTCGGGTCTACTTGACCCGAAACGTTTTTTTTTTTAACTTCTTATGAAAAACGACAGTATAAATATATTTTAAAGATATTTCTTGACTTTGTTCGAAAAGGTATGATATGTTACTTCTCTGAAAAGGATTTTCTTTTATTTACATACTTTTTTGTCTATTTTTGCAATTGTATTATCGTATCTTTCTGGTCAATATGATCGGATTCTGTTTTCCCTTAACTGTAAGTAAAAACTTGCACATTAGATATTATTAATTCAACAGAAAATGACTTAAATAATTTCCTGAAAAGTCATCTTTGTTTTGAATAAGCGGATAGTTCAGTCAAAGTCATAGAGATCGGCAGCTAGGCCACGTGATACGATAACTCTATTGCGGTTGTAGGGTGAAGTATCGAATCATTTCGCCTATTTTGAGTTGTATGAGAACACAGTATACATACAGAAATATCAGTAACTCTTGAAACTGGAATGACATGAAAAAATAAATAATAGCGATTCGCAAATATTTGAGGGACACTGAAATAGCTCAGCTTATACGAGAACCCGATTGCAAAGTGGAAGATGTTTTTAAAATGTAAATCATACAAGTATGGAAAGTGAAATTTATGATTATAATGACAATATTGTTACTCAAAATGTTCATGTCCAGCATATTGAGTCCAAACATCAAAATATAAACTGGTCATTAGATCTGTCTCTACGCTCTGGCTGTCTGAATTCTGTAAATTTTATAAAGATTAACTAGGTATTCAAAATCAAGAATAAGAGTTGTAAGAAAGTGCATTTGAAACTGTATTCAAGTCTACAATCCAGAATGATTTAATCTAAAATGACAATTATTGAAGACGAAAAGGGAAATGGAAAAGAATGAATCATCATTCTTACGGTATAAATCAATTAGTAACAGATATGACAAAAAGCCCGAATTGATATTAGAGTAAAGTGCCAAAAAAGGAGCTAAGCTTCATCAACTTTTGAATAAATATATTTGTAGAAGGAAAAAAATTAGCTGGCCTATGGTTATATTTATTATACGCTGCATAGTTCTACTTATAATTCAATTGTTTTTGGACTTCAATAAATGGTAATGGAATAAAAACAAATTAAAGAAAAATTAAAGAAGAACTGGACAAATTATAAATTGCTTCATATATTCAGAACAAATAATATCTCTAAAAAAGTAAGAGTCATATAATATAGTCAAAAGAATAAGGGATGAACGGCAAAATGATTTGTCATTTATATCCATTGTTTGTTTATAGTTGAGTAATAAACTTGCCCGATGCATGTTCTGTCAATTAAGCAATGATAATAAAACAAATATACTGTGCAAGAATTATGGAAAACATATCTTCAAGCAACATGTATCATATTTTTTGTCTGAATTGTAAATAAAAAGAAGGTAAGATTTTAAAAAGAAAAAGTTCTAATCATCTTTTTGTTTTACATACCTATGCTAATATTTACATATTCATTGTATTATTTTTCAAATATATAAAGTTTATTCTTTTAAAACACATCTTATTTATCAGCAAACATAATTTTGTTCTGAAAGCATGGAGAACATAGACCCCTGTACTTAGTGTTTAGTGTTCGGGTCATATTGACCCAAACATTACATGTGCATAGTAAATGCGAACAGAGCATATAATGCATATTGAATAATGCCGATTTTATGACAATTTTATGACTAATTTATAAATGTAGTACTTTTTAAAACAAATTTTATAGTTGATTTTTTATCTAATGTTATTCGTAATCTTTTGTCTGTCTTTACAAATAGTTGGGAATTTTATTTTTAATTTTTTAAAATTTTCGCGGACCCTTTATTTATCGAACTATCTTCATTTTATACTTAAACAAAAAAAATTCCCATACCCTTTGCATAATATGCAACATTTAGATAATTTAGCACTTGAATTAACATTAGAAGAATAAGAACATCAATAATTCTATTTCAGTCGTTGCATGCTAAACCAAGATAAAGATTCTGTTTCAAAACTCTACTTAAATTTCACTAGTAAAATATCAAAGAAATGAAAACTACTTTTCCTTAAAAAATAAAAACTTTCTTGGTAAATTTATAAGTTGGCTTTCTTCCCAAGCCTTTCCAAGTAGGGCTTCTAAAGGTGTTTTTTCCTTTTATCTATCTTGGTAATTGGTCATATACCAGGCAGGAAATTCATCTTTAGATTGAACGTCAATCAAAAAGAAGACTAATTTTTTCGTCTTAAAAGTCAGATAACCGAAATATGGGAATAAAACCTTCTTTTGTTAACAGTATGACGCCTTTGTGTCGACATTGTAAGTATATGGCTTCATTATACTTCTTCTGGCTTCATAAGCAAAAGTAATTTCAAAAAGTCCCAGATCAAGGCATTTTAAAAATTCTATTTTTAACTTTTTTCAACTTTAGTCAAGAATAGAATTTTATAGTTTAATCGCGTAGAGCAGTTAAATTTTGTATTAATTATTCGAATAAATATATTTATAACAGCAAAGAAAATCTCGCAATAAATTCAAACTGATAAATTTCGCTGTATTAAATGTCATCAGTGTATTCTTGTTTGGAATATATATTTATATACCTGTATTCTTATTTTAACATTCATCCGTAAAAGTAGTTTTCACTTTTTACATGTGCCTAATTGAATAGATAATAATTAGATCTCAAAATTTAAAGTCCTAAGAAAATTTTTAAAACATGATCTAAAATATATCAATAATCGTGCCAGAAGCTGGAATTTTGTATCATGTCAGCTCACCTTATATAAAAGGAAATCGAAACAACCTGTTAAATGAGTGATACGAGAGACACAAATCAAGAAGAAAAGAAAATTTTGCAGAAATAATCATTACTTTAATGATAGAATTTGCAGCGTAAGAAGTTTGACTATTTAATCAGTAAAAAGTTCACGTTCACATGATAATGAATATCGTTAAAACTATAATTCACATCCGAATTTAACAGGAATAAACAAGTTTAGCCTTGTTATTTTCGAACAATGAATTTAATTTTTAAATAGAGTTCTAGTTTACTTTCGATTCTGAACACACAATGTTACTTTCAGAAACTTAAATGCAAAGTGATTAATTTTCAGATCACCTTAAATTTCCTAATACATTCCCAACTAAAATCGCCTTTACTGTTTTAGTAATAAAACAATATTAATAATATTTTCTCGATAAGAAATATAAGTTTCTTAGTAGTTTAGTAATAAGGCAGCATAAAATTTTTCATTGTTGCTCTTGTGTTCCGTTTTATTAACTCATGCAGGATTGCATTATTCCCTTTCTGCAATAACCCTACCATTGACCGTTGGTATCCTGTAATTTTTGTTCAGTTTTTCTCAGTATTTTTAGTATTAGAAATAACATTTTGTTGTCTTGTATTGAAATACAAACTTCGTTCTTGAAGGTATATTTCAATATTGGTAGTTAGATTCGTAAAATATCTAAAGGAATTTTTGATTTACAAATGCCTGAGAATTAAAAATAGCGAAATGGTTAAGGACTAGAAGCTTCAGTTTTCTGAATAGCATTTTTATATAGCTTTAGTTAAATAAAGATAAACCAGTTTCTCTATAAATCTTTTACAATATAATATAATTATTGAAAACATTGTGTATAACGTTTGGTTTGAATTTGCAGGAATCTAAAAACTGAAAATTGCTGTTTCACTTAAAAATATTTTATTTGCTTCCAGAAAATAATAATGTTTTGATATCGGTTAAAGTGTCTAGGATTTAACTTTAACTTTTCAGGAAGACTTTGAAGAAAGATTTGTGCAAAAAGAATTAGTAATTTCAGTGTACGATTTTCAAAAATTTGATGTAATAAGTTAAAGAATATTAAAATATAGGAATTAAACAGCTCCTTAAATTATTATTCTGCAACAACTGAAACATAACCAAATTTAAAAAAACGATTTTTTTTAGATTACTTTTTTACCAAACCATAAAACAAATTATAAATTATTTCGCTTTTAAACTGATTATCGTGCTATGAAACACCTTATGAAATATTTTTCATGCAGTATTTTGATAAGATCCATTCATTTACTTTATATATGTGATGAGAAGAAGGCTAAAATTTTCAAACCATCATGGTATGTTGATAGTTAAAACATTTTTAGTAGAATAAAAAGATCTTTATTTGAAGGCATATATCTTTCTGGATATTATTTAAATGCTTGTTTGAAACAAGGAGCGACAAAATAATGTTTAAAAAGCTGAAAGAGCTATAATAGTTGAATAAATTCCTAAATATAAAAAGAGTGATGAAACGTCTTACTAGTTAAAAACGTTTTTGATATTCCAAGGCATGATGATACAATAATACAATAATGATACAATACCAATGATACAATAATCGTATTCGATTTTTCATACTAAAAAAATTGAATTTTTAGTATTAGATGATACTTATATTCCTTCTCTTACTATATTTAATTCATAAAATCAGCAGCATAATTTGAATTCAAGATTAAAATAATTCCTTTATAATTTTTATAATTTGGAATTTTGAATAAAAATTAATAAATTTATTAATGATAGATATTTTTATACCAGATGAAGTTTATAATGAAATTATTTTTAAGAATATGAAAAATTAACAGTGAAAATACTGACAATGTTCAAAAATATTATATTTTATTTTTATGTTTTAAAATGTTAAACTGCACCACATTCGCAGATCCAATAGAAAATTAAACAGGAAATGAATGAAGTTTTTGTATAAAATAAGGGTTATACGTTATTCTTGAACAAAAGCTAGGGGCGTATGTTCCGTTTTTGGAATAATATTTTTGCAATAAATTAAATACAGTTTGTAATGTTTTTGGTCATTATTTTTTGATTGAAAATATGAAAAAATTCTTATTTTATGCATTTTAGAATTTTTGTATCGATACTGCATGGAATTACTGTCATATTATTTCTTTCTATTCCAGATGAAAACATTTTCTTTATGATACATTTTATGTCAAACAATTGCAGTTTGATTCTCTCAGAAAGATTAAGTTTTCAATCAATTAAGTGAACTGAGCCAAACTCACATACCAATGAATTGCATCAAACACCTATCGGTATGATGTTAAGTATGTGAGTTAAAGAATTTATGTCTATATGTAAGGAATTAATCTTCAAAAGATAATGTATCCTTCATCATTTTCAGAAATAAGTTAAATCAAATGAAAAAGAAACTAAATCTGCATTCCATTGAATTCTTCAATTCGGTGAGAGTCGTGATTCAAAAAAGCTGTCTGGGTATCATAATTTTTGATTAAATTTTCAATCAAATTGTCGTTTTTCCTTAAGGGATATAATTTTTTCTTTGAATGTTCGTATACTATTGAGCTCTCCCTCTGAACATGTTAATATCTGAACTCCAAATTAAATTTTTAAAAATTTAAAATCCTCTTAAACCAGAAGATTTATGTAAGTTCATTTTGGACCAAATTCGCTTGTTTTGTTAGTTACTATTATTTTTGATGCCCTGTACAAAATTTTCAGGGCATTTCTCACAAGAGTAATTCATAGCTCTTAGATTATTAGGCTGTCGGCTCTCATCTGAAGCAAGATTTATCCGAGGTTTTTCCTCATATCATTTTTAATATCCTATGTTCTTTCGGGATTTTAAGTGTAGTCATATAATTAAGATTTTTACGTTTGAATATATCAGCATAAACGGCTAAATGGTTGCACTTTTTAGTTTGAGTATATTAGCCAAACACCAACATTCTAAACGTTCAACTCAGGAGTTTTCCTATAAATTAATGTCATCTATTTCCATTTTGCGGACATTATTCTATTGAAGGTTAATTTCAATCCTCTTATTCTAAGCAAATGACAAAAACTTTCTTTGGAAATAGTGTCCTATCAAAGAAACTAAGAGTGTGAAGTACGATGATTTTTTTTTCTTTGATCAACTTCAGACTCCTTGTTCTCTGATAATAACATAATTTCAAACGCATAGGTACTTATAAGTTCAATTCATGAATTTGTAGTGTCTTTTTAATCATAATTTTAAAAATATTATAAAATATTTAGCTGATTATAGACTTGTCGTTAACAGCCATCAGATTTATAAAAATTTCGATTTAATTTTTTGTTCATTTGTTAGTTAAGCTCTAGGTATTTTTGGAAACTTTACTTTGATCTTTTCTTTGAAATTCAGTATTGTTGCAAAATATCAAAGGCTTCCTTTGATAGTATATATATATTTTATTAGTGATTTTTGCCAAGGATAAATATAAAATAGTTTCCTGTTGAAGAAAATTGGCTCGTAAATATGTCCCTTCTTTTAGCCTTTGTTTTCATATATAGAAAAATTATCGTGTCATCTGGACTTAGTTGACCCTTTTCAAAGGAGGACACAAGTAACTGTAACTCTTTTTATTTACTTCTAGACGTGGGATTTTGTAAACTTCTCTTTTCCTAGGGGCTCAAGATTTGATATCAATTTTCTGTGCATGAATCTCGCTTTTTCTTTTAAGTTAAAATATGTAATCCATACTCATAATACTGTGATAGCGTATTTTCATTTTACGATATCTGAATCACTGTCACACATTATTCGTTTTATTTAACAAATATTCAAAAAGAGATAATACAAACAAAGAAAAGATTGCTAACAGAAAAACGTTTCTGAATGCCTTAGTGAAAACCTTTTAATGACTTTGAAATTTTAAATCAGTCCTCTTAAAACTCATACTGCGATACATATCTTTAAAAAAGTCAAACCTAATAAGTAGTTTCCATATAAATTCATCCAAATAATTACCCATTTAGAGATTGTATCAAATTTCTATTAGTTAACTGCGTATGACATTTATATTTTAGATCTCATAAGTAATTAAAATTTAAAAACCTTTCAAATAGCTTTTCTGATATTTTAAAAACTATTTATTTCTTGAAATAATGCATTTTTGAAATAAAAAAAGTTATCAAGGAAACCTATTCTTCAAAAAAAAAATCCAAACCTGCAATTTACTCTTAAATCAGATCATAAAAAAATTATCGCCTTCTTTCTATAATTTCAGCAAATAACTCTAGTTTAAAATATAAAGCAATACCATGCTGCCAAGATATGATTTGATGAAAGCGAAGAGAGAATATAAGGGATGGAAACTGAACCTCTTGGGTGGTGTTATAAAAACGCACTGCCTAAAGATTTTGTTTTCTGAAATATTTCCTTTTTTCTCTTTTTAATGGAAGGTTGCCGTTCTTTTTTCTGATACGCTTTAGGGAACGTCATTTTTATCCCCAAACATCTACTGACTGTAAAATTCCACCTGCTCCCTTCAACCAGTTAACAGTACGAGTAGACATCTTTTCATTTTCCTTGTTTTCTTTCGACTTTCGCGGAACCTCTCAAAATCTTTTGTTATTTCTCGGTAGAGTTCAAAAGTCTTGCAGCTGACATGTCTGCAAACAGCACCAGATGTGCAAAGGGACCGTATTTTATAAAACCATAGATATTTTTAGGTAAGACAGATTTTCTTCATTTTTTCGATTATTGCTAGATGTGCACAGTTGCAACCATCATTGTTTAGCGAATAATATTGATAAATATGCAAATAATAAGTGTTTAATTATTATTTTCCTTTAATGTAACCAATAGGCTTATTCAAAACTTTAATGTAACCAATAGGCTGACCAATAGTTAATGTTTCTAAATAATAAAAAAAGAAATGGAACAATTGCAGGCAATTTGGCGAATCTAATTAGAACTCTGTTTCAATCCATGATGCCCATATCATCAGTCATGGAAGCTGATTTCATATATTTTCATTTTATTTTAGGTATACCTTAAAAATGGCGTGTTTATACTTTCTGTATTTTTATGTTTTGCATTCTCTTGAGGGAAAACTCCATGTGCACTGACAACTACAACACAAGGCTTATAGAAGTAAGTAAAATGTTTAATCAATGGTAAAAGGAAGTTTTAAAGGGAATGAATGATACAAGTGCAAATTCCAAAAATAGTAGGGGGAAAATACGAAACAGATGTCAGTTGGTCACATCCATACGAACACATGAATGGTATTAGGCAAAGAAGTGAATACAGAAAAATATTCAAATTTTAAAAAAAATGTTACAGATTTAAAATAACTGCTCACATCTACACAAAAATGAACAATGTTTGCAGTTCCGAATAAACTCAATGGCGGCAAATATACAGTGTAGGAATTTCCAGGTAATTTACAAAACACTAAACCGTACTTTAGATTTATAGGAAACAAAACATAGCATTTTAATTATCATCTATCCTATTAAAATTCGAAGGTAAACAAACGTATGTATGTATGTATGTATGTATGTATGTATGTATGTCCCTCTATCTTCTCACGAACCGCCGAACGGAGAAGCGCGCGGAAGGTACCAAAAGATGGGGAATAATCCAGGGAAGCCATTTCGGCCATTTAAATTTCGAAATTTTAATTAGTGAAAAAGATATTAATTAAAAACTAACTGATAACAATGCTTTTCATTGTTGTGGATACTTTATAACAATACTTTTCATTGTTACAGCACAATTCCAAAATTTATTTTATTGTTGAAGTCGTTTACTTTAAGGAACATTGTTACAACAACAATAAAAAAGTGACGCTGACAGAAATAAAAAAATGTATTGTTGAAAGTGTATAAATTCTTTTTTTTTATCCCGTGATATAACGTCCAACAAAATCATTTTAATGAAATTAAAAGGGGTGTTTTGTTTCTGTAAAGTTATGTGCCGAAAGATATAGATTAGTTATGTTAGTGATTTTAATCATTATTCATTGATTTGATCAAGTTTAAATATTTGTGGAAGCTTCTATTTTCAGCTGATATTTGGAAGTTACTATTTTTGCCTTGTTCAATTCTCGCTTTTTCCGATGCCTAAAAGAAAAAGAGGAGTTACACGGGATGCTGCCCGTAGACAGCAGGCAATTAGAAAACGTGAAAGGAGAGTTGCTGAAACTGACGAAGAAAGAAACCGCCGATTGTCAACTATGGCACAACGTGGCCAGAAGAGAAGAGCGGAAGATACAGAAGAATAAAGAAATAGCCGATTGTCACACGGTATTTCTTTTTTAGAGAGCTTATGTGTTTGGATTCATTAATATGGGGAAAAAATCATTTTCTTTCCTTTTTTGTATTAAGGTGTTTAACTTCGTAACGTCTGTTGGGGAAAGCAAGTGACAATTTTTGTTGAGAAAAACAGAGGCGGGCCATATGAAAATATATAGACCCCGAAGCCTCACATGACCTCGCTTTTCTCCGCCCGGGAATATCCCATTATTAGAGATAACCCGTGCAACGCCGGGCCATACAGCTAGACTAGAATTAGATAGACCAGAGATTCCCAACCTGTGGTACGCATTCCCCTGGGGTTACGCAAAGGACCATATGGGGGTACGCGAAATAAAGTTGTTAATGGCGGAAACAAGAAAACATAATTGATTAAAAAAGTTATAGAACTTTGTTTCTCCAAGTCCCTTGGTATTTAATAACTATACCACTTCAATAGTTGATTAATACGTAGTATAATTATTAGCAATCCTTATAAGTTAATGCAAAATTATTACAATACTGATTTCATTTGTTTTGGCGTTAAACTAATACTATTGTAAAAATGCAATAAAAAATAAAATTAGTCGAGCAGATGTTTTCCAGGCAAATGTCAAATCCGAGTTATTTAACTTTTAAGCTATTCTAAGCCCTTATAACTATTGATAAAAACTTCTTAGCATAGACGGTGGGGGAGGATATGTCAAAAATTAATCAAGAGGTGCGCGAGGGAATAAAGGTTGGGAACCTCTGAGATATACCTTTCATTTCGCTAGGACACGGAATAATTTTTTTTTTTACAAAATAACAAATCTTTTTGTATTTTTTTTAATAGTCCATTTTGACACGTTTTCGTGGGCGGAGTGTTTGAACAGCTCTTTTCGCCTTATTTTTTTAAGAGAGAATATTGGGCATGTGTCACGTTACCTCACTTCTTTCCGTCAGGGAAGGATGCATTATTCGAGACAGCCCGTGCAACGCCGGGCTACACAGCTAGTCTATCCTATTAAAATTCGAAGGTAAACAAACGTATGTATGTATGTATGTATGTATGTATGTATGTCCAGCTATCTTCTCACGAACCGCTGAACGGAGAAGCGCGCGGAAAGTACCAAAAGATGGGGAATAATCCAAGGAATCCATTTTGGAAAATTTAAATTCCTAAATTACAATTAGTAAAAAAGATATTAATTAAAAACAAATTTACAACAATACTTTTCATTGTTGCTGCGCAATTCAAAATACTTTTTATTGTTAAAGTTGTTTACTTTAAAGAACATTGTTACAACAACAATGTTACATGCAATAACGTTAAAAGTTTCAATAATTAAACTACATTAACATAAAAAATGACGCTGACAGAAAAAAGTCAGAGAAATTTGTTTCTCCAAGTGAATACTTGGTATTTAGTAACTGTACCACTTGAATAGCTGATTAATACGGTGTGTAATTTTCAGCCATCCTTATAAGTTAATGCGAAATTATTACGCTACTGATTGCATTTGTTTTTGAATTGATCTACTATTGTAACTAATACTATTGTACAAATGCAACAAAAAGTAAAAGAAGTCCAGCAAATGTTATTAATTCGGGTCATTTGACTCTTAAGCTAATCTAAGCCCTTAATATTATTGATAATAACTTCTTTGCACAGACGGATGGTAGGTGGTAGTGGGAGAGGATATGTCGATAGAGGGTACACGAAAATATAAAAATTAATAAAGGGGTACGCGAGGAAATAAAGGTTGGGAACCCCTGAGATAGACCATTAATTTTGCCATACACGGTATAATTTTTTTTACAAAACAGCAATTTTTTGTATTTTGTTAAAATTGTCGATTTTGACGCAAATGTTTCAACCGCTCTTTTCTTCTTATTTATTTAGGAGAAAATGTTGGGCATGTATCACTTTACCTCCTTCTTTCCGCCAGTGAATAACGGATTATTCGAGATAGGCCGTGCAATGCCGGGCCACGCAGCTAGTTTATATATTAAAAAAATACTGTTCAACGTATACTGAAATTTTCATTTAAAATGAAAGTATATTGGTTTATTTTAGAAAACATCCCACAAAACATTGTACTAAAACTAAAGAGAAATGAAACTTTATATAATCAAAATCCAAACTAATATAGAATTCATATATAATGTAAATAATTGAAGCAAGATTTATAATTAAATGAGTCAACATCATTTCATTAAATGCAAATATTTTTATCGAATAAATTGTTTAAAATTTTTGAAAATTTTAATCTAAATAGGAAGAAGTGATAGAAATAAAATGAATGAGTTAATAGTGACAGAATTAATTCAAATAATTGTTTTGTTTTGAATGTCAATTTCCTGGGTGTCACATTGTCTTCTTGTAAGAGCATTTTCAATCAATTTCTGTCCGATATTCAGTTTCATATGTTTTTTTCCCGATGATCGATTAAAAAGTAATTCTTTTCTTTTTCACGACCCAGTTAAAGGAATATTTTTCAAACCTTAAAAAGCAGTGGACATTATTTTCGAGCCAGGAAAAAGTTCAGTGTGTTGTATGATGTAGGTTTGAGCCTCAAAATCCTTATTTCTTGACTTCGTACACTCAGTATGTTTGGTGATGGTTATTGCTTTGATTTAAGGCACTAATAAGTCAATAAGAAGTTTAAAGTTCTTATTTAAAAATTTTCAAAATTTTTAGAAGTTCTTATGTCTGCCTTCAAGTCAGAACAGCATTTATGCCTGAAATAGAAATAATTTTTAATGGCTTCCAAGGCATTTTTAAAGGCTCTCAATGACAACCATTTCCCTTCTAATATTCACGGCATTAAAGATTTTATCCTTGAAAGCAGTATGGAATATACAGTCTAAAAAAATCACATTCATTGAGGCATAGATGGAAACTATGAGCTTCTTTCATTAATATGTCTAAACAGTTCCATTCTTTAAAATTCCTGTTTTCCCTCCTTCTATTTTGTAATTTTCGAATATGGATGGAGCCAGGTTCTAGTGTTTCTTTAAAAAATTTGCTGATTACTTATTTTTAACGGAAAGTTAGCGTGGGATTGTAATAGCGAGAGGACATTTTTTTCTATATTCTGGGTATGGGGTAAGTTTATTTTTATGATGACTGTTTTTATTAACAGCCAGATGGCTAATATTTTTAAATCAATCTTATTAGCGTTTTTATGTTTGTGTTTGACTTTTCCTTTTTCTTTTAAAATAATGCTTTTTAAATGTACAGATTTCTTTTGTTGGCAAATTTCGGGCTAAGAAAAGCTATTTTTTGGGTAATGCAAGCTTCTTACAGAAATATTTCCCAAATATTTTGAATCCATTTCGAATAAAGTACTTAGCCCTACATAAAATGGACTAGAATGGATTCCTTGTTTGGTTTATTCGATTCCGTCTGAGCTTTTCTTAGTTTTTTGGCATTCTTTGAATGATATTGATTTCCACACTTCACAAATGTTCTTTGTTTTCAGTATGCAGCTGCGCGCTTTCAATTGCGCGCTACTTAAACATTGTATAAATTTTATTGTTTAAATTTTGCTATTTTGTTGTTTCGGTTTTAAGTTAAATTTAAATTTATTATTTTTTTAAATTTATTATACTTTTTTTAGTTGATTGGTTTTAAGCTCTATACATCAAACAACATTTTCTTGAGAACTCTCACAGAAATTCGAACATGGTACAAGAAAACAATCGAAGGTCTGATCTCTCAAAACTTCACTTACCGGTAATGATGCAAGAAATATGTTCGCAAATATAGTCACTTTTGAAATTATATTGACATAAGAAATCTTTTTAATATTCAGGCTAACTCAATATAATTCAGTAACGCAGACTGACACGATATAATTCAGACTAACACATTAAAATTCAGACTAACACAGTGTAATTAAGATTAACACAGTTCACAGTATTCACAAATTCATAATATGTATAGTCCTACTTTGACTTAGTGTTTGGCGCAGCATGGCCAAAAATGGCTTTTGCGCCATAAAAACCAACCCAAACCAAACCAAACCAAACCTACTTTGACTCATTTTGCTTATAGAAGCCACCTACCTCAAAATTATAGCTTTAATCTCAAGAATAAACTTTTAAGTTTTTATATTTTGCCATAGCTAAACTGATAACTCCAATCACGTCTGTAAAATGCAAAACTCTATATAATATCTGAAAATTGTATTTAATTGTGGCCGATAGACAGAAAAGCATGACCAGCAGATTGGAAATCAGAAATTACTACATAGAGCATAATTAAATAAAAACAGGCGAGTTCTATAATTATATATTCAGTTATCCAAATTAATCCTTGTTCGGTTAAGTCATGTAGATGCTTATTAAGAGGGAATCTACTGTATATTTTGTGTTAAATGTGTATAAATTTTTATCTAAATTGACACCACAAATATTTTTGAAGATAGCATATCTGCTTTGTTTAAGGATAAAAGAATGCACATTCGCATATCTGATTATCTAAAGATGAGTTTTCTTAGAAAATAAATAAACCCCACTTTTATCACGTTAATTGCAATTCTAACTTTTCCTTTCAAATCGAAACAGTTATCGCATGCATAATCTGTTAAATACTCCTGGGTACATACCGTGTTAGATAATCAATGATGGATGCAGCTCAATGATGTAAATAAAAGAATAGAGATGGCAAAAGATAAATGCAAGAATAAAGACTTCGAAACGCAACTGGAAAATAATTTAATCAGCTACTGCTTATTAAATACAGGGTTAGTACACTTTTTGTGGGGTTGTTTTTGCCAGTTGCAATCCTTTTCCTTTGAGGTTTGTTTCTTCATTGTTTACTAAATTAATGAAGAGAGTCGAACGGCATTTTATATGTTTTTAATCCGGGTTAATGGAAAAGGCAAAGTACGTGATTCACTTTAATAAGAGCGACAAGCGTGTGTATGCGATTGCAATTAAAAAGAAAGAATTCATTATTTACGTATCTAAAGCTGATTTTTTTATACTTTTTTATTCTGTTAAAAGGAAAAAATTATGTGATTAATTTTAAGATTTGAGTAAATCATCCATATAAAGCAAAAGTTCACACGTGAATTAAATTTGCTTTTCAGAATATTCAAATATAACAGAAGTCAACGAACGATTTTATAAAATTCATCAATTTTCATCAATTTTTTGTTCTGTGCCTAATATGTTAAGGAAAATCTAAATTTATGGATATCTGATAAAAGTTTTAAATCTAGAATGCAATGGAATTGCTTCGTTTCAGCTAGTGGTTTCAAAAACATACAATTATTTATAAAATATTAAAGAAATTTTCAAATTTGTTGAAATTGTCACAGCTTCGATGAATAACGAAAAACTATTTCTTATCTGCATATTGTAGACTGGTGTCAAAAATAATACACAGTTCTGAAATGCAAAAAAATTGGAGCTGGTTCGCTATCAGATGCTGAGAATCGTGGGACATACTAGCGCCGGAACTCACATTTTACAATGCATATTCGGTCACGAAGGCAATTGGGGGGGGGGGGCGCCAAAAAGGCGAAAATGGAGTTGAATCCATCCTGTTTCACAGGAAGCTGATAACGAGATGTAACTTTCATCATTGGCTATGTTTTATGTGCAGAATTTTTACATTCATTTTCGTAAACACAGCACAAATATTCAAGAAAATATAAAGGTGTTCTTAAAAAATCCCCAATTTTTCCGCATGTTTTTTTTATTATAACATTTTTCCACCAAATTGTACGAAACTTGAGGATACTTGCAATTATACACAAAAGAAGCATTGTATCAAAAATTCAGTTAAATAATTTGAATATTACAGGAAATATAAGTTATTTTAGAAAATAATATTTTACTGCGCATGTGCGAAATGTAACGAATTTTTTTCTTTCAAAACTTCAAAGATATTTTGGGCAACTTATGTAAAAATTCCAGTTGAATATAATTAGTATTCAGAAAGATATCTGTATTGCAACTTGGTGACATTCGATACACTCTAAGCTAATAAATTGATATTTTTTAATCATCTTGAATCTTCGAGCAACAATATTGAATTTTATGAAAGTTGAAAATCCAGAATGTTCTTGAGTGCGTATAAGTTAAATAGGTGAAAGTCGGGTAAGACGATGAAGAGTCTAAGATGGAGAATTTGATTTTCTCGAAAGTTACATTATATGGCAGGTTCGATCCTGCACCATCAGAGAACCCTAGCGACCAGACACTCATGTCATGCCAAAAGATTCCATGACGTCATTTGTGTGATTCATAATACCTAGAAATGTGTTTTAGAGTTGTTACGATGTAAATTGTGGTTAGTAAGGGATAGTGTTAACGGCGTAAGTACGTAAGTATGTTTGATTTATACATGCCATATTCACAAAGTGCTAATCAAAAGTTGTTCAATAATGTATTATTTTTATAATGAGCCGATGCCCTTCAATATTTTTTCGAAATTAAAATGGCAATGCCGGGTAAGATGACGATTCTGGAGGAGGGTAAGATGGCGAACCCCTGCACGTAATTCAGGAGGTCGTCGTGCTACCTGAATGCCACCTGCCCTTCCTGCAACTCACTGGATCTCCAGGGGAAAATGAGCATCTCATTAAAAAGGAGATAGAGGAAAAAGAAGACAAACGAAAACTTTGACGGCTGAACAAGGCTGAAGTTAATAAGACTAAACGCAAAAAACCCTTCTGAAAATTCTACAAAAAAGAAGAAACTAGCTAACCAAGACCTCGACTTCTAATGTTCTGAGTCCGAAGACGCAATTTATTCATTTGAATTTCCTTACGATGACGCTAATGACAATCTGGACAGGTCCTCGATAATGAAGATTGCATCATTTGCAGTGCGTAAGAAAACACGGAATTGGGATTCCAGTATTTTATGTGCAAGCTCTGGCCCCATTCCACTTGTACGGCTAAGACAAAATCCAAGCCCATGGTAATGCGATTTTTGTGATTGTATTCATTTCTTAAGGTTTGAATCTCAAATTACTATATATTATATAGATATTAATATATTAATTGATATTACTATATTAATTGAAATAACTATATTAATTAATATAAAATATCAGGGTCCGAATTCTTCGATTAAGCGTTTGCAACAGCATCGATTCACTTTCAGGTTTATGCAAATTAGGTATTCGTCATCATAAGCGACATCGTTCGTCATCTTACCAGCACAGTCGGGAAAAATAACGAAATTGACTTTTTTTTTTCAAAAATGAAATTTTAGAGTCTTAAATTTGATGATAAAAATTTTAAGAAAAATATCATAATTGAATAAAGAATTGAAGTAGAGTTTGGCGAAAAAATAATCCTCCAGCAACGAATATTGTGGTCAGGAAAAATCCACAAAGCTTACGGTCGCCATCTTTACCGACTTTCCTCTACATAATTTAAATTACAGTTCGACGATTACTATTCGAAGATTAAAGTTTAAAAAATATAAATTTATACAAGAACACTCGACATGTAGCTTCCCTTATGGTGTGACGAAATTCATCAAGTTGCAATGCCTATATCTTTCTGAATACTAATGGTATTGAACTGAAATTTGAATATAATTTGCCCTATATATCTGTCTCTGAAGTCATGAAAATAATTAAGCTACGTTTCGCACATGCGTTGTAAAGAATTATTTACTACACATGTTTTTATTCAATTTCTTTTACAATGTTTCTTTTACATTTTTTCAAGTACTTTGTAAGTTTCGTACAATTTGGTGGAAGACTCTACATGTTATAAGCGGAAAACTTGCAGAGAAATCTGGTATTTTTAAAGAAAACATTTATACCTTCCCGAATATTTGTGCTGTGTTTACGAAAACGTAAATATTATGTACATCAAACATAACCATTAATGAAAGTCACATCTCTTTATCAGCTTTCTGTGAAACAGGATGGGTCTAACTTCACTTTCGCCTTCATCCCTTTCTGATGGCCCCCCAAATTGCCCTCGTGATCGAATCTTCAGTGTAAAATGTGAGCTCTGACGATAGTCTATCCCACGATTCTCAGAATCAGATTGCTAACCATAGTATCCATATTAACTCCAATTTTGTAGCATCTTCAAAATTGTGCATTATTTTTGGACACTAGAATACGTAGGGAGACCCGGTTAGGATGGCAATGTTAACATTTAACCATTTTTGATAAATTCAGGTTTTGAGGTATTATTAGATTGACTTTTTTTGTGCTGAAATTAAATGGAGAAATTTTTATTTTAATGTAATCAAAGTTATTTTGCTATTAAAAAAGCAACGGTAAAGTTCCAAATTGCTCCACTATTGGGGCAAGATGAAATTTATGATAAAAGTTCAATTATTCAATACACTTTTATTTTCAGGAAATATAGGGCAGAACACTAATATATTAAATCATGGTAAGTATTTTTTCCTTCGTTTAATATGTAATGAAAGGTTTATTTTAGTCAAAATTCCAACTCATAGTAAATTAATTAACTCAGAAACCGCGTTTTCCATTTACAAAAATTAGACACACCTTTTCCTCATTCAGAGTCTGAGCATTCCTCAGACCACCACGTGTGGCATTTGCAACACTCTGTTTCATCTTCTGATGGAGGGTCGACATAGATCTCATCACGCGCAGGGCACTGTATTATATTTTCCTTGGAATTTTGAACTGACGTCAGAATTTCGGTCTTTTTAAAGAAATAAAACTTCAGTTTAGTTCTAATAACTCCTTTTATGCAACCCTAATGCTCTTATCTTTGTTGCTTTGCTAAATGTTTTTCTTCCACATTCTGTGTGTCTTTCTGAACAGACGTTTCTTTCACAGGTAAGCTTATTAAAATAATTTCTGTAGGTCTTACGCTTTGCAACATGTTATGGAACAGATAGTAGATCATTTAGCTCAGGCAAATTATACAAAAAAAATAAAAAATATATATTTTTCAAAAAGAATACAATATAAAGCACTTTCAGCAAGAAGACGAGCTCTTCAAGCTGCCCCGGTCATTTTGCCTTGATCAGAAATGTTAAAAGTGTTTGGTTTTTTAAAGGGATTAACAAGAATGAGATAAAAAATAAATGGTGATTTTCAAAAGCGTATTGTCTTACATAGTCATGTATAACAAAGAATAACTAAATATCTTAAATAATCTTAGTCCACGAGATCTTCGTTGCAGGTCTTGAAAATCACAACAAGATAGGAAAATAAAACACCAGATAACAAACATCGAAATGGGGTAGTGAATTCATTGTGCGATTTTGTACTTTTCAAGAATGTGGAGAGAAAATAATATCCGTATGGTGGTGAAGTAAAAGCAATATGAACTTGAAATAAGTCATTCGCCACCTTACCTTTTCTGCCTTAGACTACTGACAAAAATTAGGGGATATTTCAAAATGAATATGAAACGAGAGAGAAAAGAATTATATGAGTTTATTAAACAAAACACAAGAAAATGAAAAGATAAATTTAAGTAAGTTGTTCGATTTCACAAAAGTTAAGAAAACGCAATTCTTGTAATTGAATACCAAGAGACATATTGATGGGGCGAACAGAAGCATGTCAAATTTGACGAGAGTACCACACAATGCTATTCATTTTTTAAACTTGAATATTCAAATAGTTACATTCAAACGGTTACTGAAAGTTTAGATATGTGCAAATTATCCATGCAATAATTTATGTTTAGACGATATAAACTTGTAGAAAAATACTCATCCTTTACCTTCTTCTAGAGTGCAAATAAAATTCAGTTCGCTGTAATACCGATATCGGTATTACGCTCGGTATTCACGCTACGTTTGTGAATCTTAACGGTATTACGCTGAACTTTTAATATAAATTGCCCTATACTTCTGACTTCGAAATTATGAAATAAAACTTATATTATGTTTCGTACATGATCAGATAAAAATTATTTATAAAAATAATTTTCCTTCCTCGAATATTCAAAGTGTTTGCTTCAAAATTTAATATACCACTTCTCTAGTATATTGTCACGCATTCTGTAAGTTTCATAGAAATTATTTGAATAAATCTCATGTTATAAGCAATAAGCATGCGGAAAAATTTAGGATGTCTTAAGGAAACCTTTATATTTTCCTAAATATATGCGCTATATTTACGAAATTTCATGTAATAATTGTGCATATCAAACGAACTCATTGGTGAAAGATGGAAATCATAACAGCTTTTTGTGAAACTTTGTGAGCCCAAATTATTTTCTCCTTCATCATTTTCTTTTCGGTCTCTAAATACTCTAGTAAACAAGTGTTCACTGTAAAATATGAGTTCCCACAAATGTACCTCCTACGATCCTCCACAACAGACTGTGAACTACTGTACCTATATACACTCCAAATTTTTCATATTTTACAAATAATGCTTAACTTTAGGATGGGATTGTAGCATCAATTTAATTAAATTAAAAAATGTACAATCAAAATTATTATTAACTGATAATTAAAATGCATCTTTGTTCACAAAACATTAAATATCCTAAATTGTTTCTTTTTATCAATATACTTACATATCTTTTATAATTTAAATAAATCAATGAGTACTAACATTTACAAGTGGAAAGATTAACATTGCACGTTGGAGAATTTCCAAACTCATTGTAATACCAAATTTCTAGAACTTTCTAAATAAATATTAGACTGCAATTCCAAAACTGAACGCGAAATGATTATAGCTGATTAAACAGCTGATTGACGATTTCAGCATGTCAATTGTGTCAATTTAACAGGTAGGTCGAAAATTTGTTTCTACATCTTTCGAATCATGTTTTCTAATGCATTAAGTGCTAAATGCGATTTAACGGAATGGGCATAGATGATGATTGATACGGACTGTTATTTCACGTGTGCTTTTCCGAATTTCACGAGTTTCATTTGATTGCACATTGAAAGAGCTGCATCAGTCACATTTATGCTCTGTTTCAAAGCTAGAAAATTGTATAGAAAACTTATAACAATTTGTATCCCAGATTGATTAACTATTTGTAGGACAAAACAGCATTCACAGATTAATTTTTTGTTTATTTTCATAGTTTAATTATCAGTTTCCTATTTATTTTTTGAAGTATAAAATATACAATTTAAATATAAATAACTTTAAAAAAATAATTAAATTACTCATACCAAAACAAAAAAAACCAAATTTATTAGCATTTTCTTTATTAGCATTTTAGTAACATTAATTTTTTTATAAAACCTTCAGTTTATGAATATTTATTTATTTCGAAAAATGTTATTTTAGTTTGTTCATAATGGTTCAACTAGAATTTTAATTATCTCCTCTAGTTTTAATATTTTATTTTTTATCACTTAATGTAAATTACCAAATATTTATTTATTTTCACATCAGTATCTGATTCTTTCGTTCTTCTCATTCTCTTGCATTTTATAAAATGGATAAAAGCAAAATAAATTGAAAGAATTTTGAAAAATAAAAAAATAATTAAATTATAATTTAATATTTGTTTTGTACGATTTCATAAGTAATAAAATAAAAATAAAAATTATTATACTCATCTTTAATCTATCTCACTTTTAAGAACAAAATTTAACGTAACAATAACTTCCTTAAATAAAAATACGAAATAATTCAAATCATAAATATATACATATATTTATTCAATAGTTTTTAAGGTTCGTTTTAATTATTTGCGGAAAATTTTATTTTATACTTTTGAAAAGATCTCTGAAATCACCATTATTGTAATTAAAACTGTACATGGACATGTGCTAACTAACATTAAAATCTGCAAAAATCTGTGCAACTGTAAAAATAATATTGCTCATCTATGAAATTTAAGATGAAAAGATTACGTAACCAAAAATCCATAAGTAAAAATATGAAGGCATTCAACTCAGAAATACAAAAATATTTTTATTCAAAATTTTTCGAATTTTAATTATTTGCGTAAAAAAATTTAAAAGGTCTCTAAAATCATCATTATTTTAATCAAACCTATACTTTGGAGTGCGCTAACTAACATACGAATCTGTTAAATTCTATACTTTTCAATATTTATGTTATTTTTTATTTGAAAAATATATTCTCAAAAAAATTTTCTTTATAACAAATTCAATAAACAAAATGTAGAAATGCAAAGTAGATTCCAATATTATTTTTCTCCAAAAGAGAAAAAAATATAATATACTTCATCAATAAATTAATGGTAAATTTTTTAAAGTACAGATATTCTCTTCTGTTAAATAAAGCATGCATTTTTGTTCCTGACTTAATTGTTTCAAAACAGTCGAAACGAGCTTGTCTTTCAGAAATTATTCCATTCATCTGAATATGTAACAGCAATAGAATTACTTTTGTTTTCACAAGAAATATTCTGAGACAATTGTCTAATGGAATAAAAAGAAGTTTCTTTGTAAATACAGTAGCTCCTATATGTCTTATCGATTCAGAATCCCTCCCTAACAGCTACAGATTATCAAATCCTTCCCGGCTTTGCGGAGTCAAAACAAACAAAGAGAAACTTTGAACTTAAAAGGAAATCAACTATGCAAAGTTGTGGGTGTTCTTCGTTTTTCATCCTTTTAGAGTTTTTTAACCTTTATTAGCTTTGAGGCGATTTTTGGGCGAAAGAACTGAACTTGAAGTAAAAAAAATGCCTAGAAATCGTGGACTAAAAGCCAAAGTATTAGATTCAAATTACCAACATAAAAAACCTGTAGTTCAATTACTGGCTATTAAAAGACATTTTACACTGCAACAGGAAAATTTAGAACAACTCCAGTAACATTTTTCTTTTATTTTAAGGGACGATACACAAAATGCTTGAATTTAAATATAGATATTTCATATAAAAGGAACAAGAATTTTAGCAGCTAAATGCATTTTTTTAATATTTAAATATCGATTACGATTTCTATATGCATGAGAGTAACGATTATCTCAAAATTATTTTATTAAATAATTCCCGCACTATGTATATATTCCATTAAAATCTTGCATGATCCATTTCTATACTTCATGAAAATACTAATAAAAAAATTGAACTTCAGAACTTTGTTCAGCAAAAATTAAAAGTTCAGAAATAATTTTTAAAATTATTTAAAAATTATTTACTCTAACTATTTATAGTTTATAAATTATTCCTTCAATAAATTTATACCGTAACTTACTTGGCTAAATAAAAAAAACATTTTTAACATTTACTGAGATTTTTCGTACAATGTACAGTTTTTAATGGAGAAGAAAAACTTATACTATGTGAATGTGCTTTAAAAATGCTCGCCTTAAAGAAAGCATAAATTATGGATTTGCCAAAGAAGTTGAAGTTATAAATTATGCATCACTGAGCAGTGTAGATTCAGCTCAGTATCGCGTAGAAGGAAAAAATTGCATTTTTAATCGAAATTTAACTTAATGATTTATCTTAAGAAATTGGAAATTGAAATACTTCCAATACTTTTCTATGGCAACTTTTTATAATGGATTACGTCTAATTTTATACATTACAGCGAAAATACATAAATTGTTTATCGTTTCAGATGAAATAAAAATCGATAAAATTTGAGAATGATTTGGCTGTTCGTTTATCTATATAGTGGAGAGCACCGAATTTCGACCGCCCTAACATTTGACAGATAGCAATTCTATTAATTATTTAAGCCGTAAAAAGGCAAATTATTTTGTAATGTTGTAAATGATATGATGGAAGTCATTAAAAAATCGGAATGTGGTTACAGTTAGAGAACAAATATTTAAATCTACGTTATATCAATTAATTATTTTATCTGAAAAGAAAAGCCTTTTCGATCTTTGAAATTAATTAGGAAAATATGATATGATACCCTCAAACAGAAAATTTATCTGTCTGCAAATTACAATAATAATTAAAACAAAATAGTTTATATACAAGATTAGAAGTGTTTCTTTTATTGTTTTGATCCAACAGTTGCCAAGATTGAACTAAAACAGTTGCCTAAATCGGACTGTTTCAATCAAAGGGATAGTTGTCTTGATCTACAGGGATACCTCAGAATTAGTAGTCCTCAGAAATTTGAAAAGGAACAATACAGAGCCAAAAAGCAATGACACTAAAGCCATCAAGTGTAGGATCAAAAAGAATAAAAAATGAGTTTATGTATCACTTGTATCATATACGAGGAAGCAAAGGGGTAAGAAGAAGTGATATACCTCTTAAAATGTCATGCAATAAGTGCTAGTGTGAATATGAAAATCAAAGAAATATTTTTGCTTTAATTGTGCTTAAAGAAATGAGGGGTCCAATTTAGGAAACCAGTGATCCAACATAAGAAACCAGTTTCCTTAATTGGGAAATGATACGGGTTCCTTTTTGGTAATTTTTTGCTACTTTAAATTGTATGTCATGAAAATTAAAGTACATTGTTCTAAAGATAAATGAACTACAAAAAATTTTACTGCTTGTTTTTCATTAAAATTACTTCTCTAACACCGCATTTAAAAAATGTCCATGTGGTCCAAATTCCGCAACTTTCCCCTAAGAGGCTAAATTTGTTTACTTCTATTTTAAATTATCGCATTTTGGTGATTCACTACTCTATGATAATTTTTGCGTTAAAAATTTCATAATAAAATTATTTCCTGTACATTTTTTCAGTATGAACAAGCATTAAATTCTCAGTAAATGATGTGAAAATCTTAACTAAACCAAGAGATGTATTAACGATAAAACTTTACTTTTCAGGAAAATTATGAAATTAAATTTTTTGTCCGCAAACAAATTTAAAGTAAAGATACAAAAATTAGAGGAATCCAGACTTGAATTCATGAAACTACAAATATTAGTATAGCAAAAAGCTAATAAATAATGAACACAAAAAATAATTTTTGAAATGCAGCTGTCGAGAAAAATAAAGGATCTGTATACATCGATATAATATTCTTCTAAAGATCCGCTGTGCATATGGGCTTGGCGCACGTTAAAATAAAGGAGGGAGTCAAACGTCCTTACCTTCAAGTAACATAGAAGTTTAGACAGTGGTGTGGTGACACAGATATCCTTAATGTAAGCTACTGAACATCAATAAACATTTGATTATGACCAAGAAATTTCTTTTATATATACAACGGTTAAGCATTTATGTTTATGCTAATAATTTCAAAAAGACTGATGTAGATGAAATCCGAAGCCGAGAGGATAATATGAATATGAATGATCACATAAAGGAAATTCCTCACTAGACTACTCAATTATTTTTTTTTTCATTTCTTTCTCTGAATACTGATAAATATGTCTTGTGCCCCAATTAAAATATTTCATTAATAAATAAATGCAAATAATTAATAATAATAATTTTAAAAATCTCTTATCAATCGTTTTTCTTCTTTTCCACCAATCCACCTAATTGTCTGGAATATAATTTAAATATTTAACATTTTTCTAATTGAACAAAGAAAAGATATGCAGATACGATTCAAACTGATAATTACTGTAAAATTCTTTTTTACCCGCATAATTAAACAAAACAAGAATGAATGCAGGTTGTTTTTTAAATATTGCGAATATTTGGCAACATAGTTATTTTCGGTACTGCAATACTATGAATAAAATTTAAGAAATTTTAGACAGAAAGAACAATTATAAAACGCTGAAAAATAGATAACTATTCTTGTAATGGGCAAAAAAGTATAACTTTTTTAACAATTAAATAATATTTTATTAAATAATTTTCCTTCCAAGTACAATGATATTTTATTGAATATGTAGCATAAAATCGTACAATGAATAAGAACCTATTTTATTTCTAAGTTATTTTAAACAAATATTTTTTTTATTATTTAACGTACGCATCATTTTAAAATGGATTACATTTTTTATTTTACGCAAAATTATTGTAAATCTCTTATGAAACATTCTTGTTCCCACACATATAATTTTACCTCCTTCTTTAACCGCTGCACAGTAGAAAACATACTAGGAAAATACATAGTCAAATTATTAGTTTAATGGCTATACAATAAAAAATTGTCTTTCTGTCACTTGAAATATTTGGAAAGTGCACTTATCTCTGTTGTAAACCAAAGAATCCTGCACCAAACACGGTGTAATCAATTTGTTGAAAGCAGCCTGGAGCCTGAGCCGCAGTTCATTAGGAGTGGTTGATCCTGTTGTACTCCAGGGAGTTTCAACGTACTTGCTCAGCGTTTTCGGGCATAACATGTTTCTATCAGGGTTCATTTTCAACGCAAGATGATTCAGCTGAATTTTAATGGGAGAACAGAAGTCTTTTGAAAAGACAAAATTGTAAATTGCGCCTTGCTCATGTTTTCTTTCGTAGAGAGAGAATGGCGCAGTATGGCCAAAGTAGACCTCGGGTAAAAAATTAACAGTAACATCTTAGATAGATATATGCAAGAATAAAGAACAAAGGCGCTTATGCATTATTTTTCAAAAGGTTGCATTCAATATAAAATAGAATTAAGGTTGTTTTTATATATATTGAGCAAAAATATGTTTCAAAATTCGAATTTTAAATCAGAATTCCTAAGAAAAATATCTAAACAAGATTACATGTTTTAAACGGCATTTCTTTTTATAAAAATAATAATTGGACTTTCAAATGTCCGGGTTGAAATTACCATAAGGAAAGCAGATATTTTTGACTCACTTTCAATTTATATGAATTTCCCAGGAATTTCGACGTAGCTTAATTTATACTATAAATGCATTTTGAAGATTGCATATAAATAAATATCCTAATGATCTTCACCAGCCAGAATTTTTTAAAATTTGTTTATATAACGTAAAATTTAAGTGCAGCAGGAAACAGGGAAATGCATTATAAGGCAATGAAAAAACACTCTATGTCGAAATCTCTTTATTCAGTAATTATTCTGATTGCAAATATCGTGATAAAAGTCTTAGTCAATGTATTGTTAACGATTGAATTGGCCGGTAGTTATTATATATTATTAAATTAAATCTGTTATAAAAAATACTACAGATCGTTCCCAAACATGAAAGTATTTACAAAAATTGTCCAAGAAATATTCAGTATGCAATTTTTCAAGTCGCTTTTTGAGTAATATTATATAAAGATAATGAATAAAGTCTAATTTATGATAATCAGCTGGGACTTCCAATATTCAGAAATACTAGAAGAAATATCAGCATCATTTTTACAAAAAATAAAGTTTCATAATCTAATATTAGTTACGTTTTCCTTTGTCTTAACTAAAAGTTTTAAATTATACTTTTTAGATACATATTTTTACCCATATAAACAATTTTCGAAATGGCGTAGTTGAAAACCATCCTTATTTGTACAAAAGTAAAAATTTAGAAATTGTATGTACATTTATAAATAAGTTTAATAATTACCTTCCAAAAAATGTTCTTTGTCCGCCATCTCAATTTAAATAAGAAATAGAAAAAAGATCAGGCTTATTTCAAACATTGCATGCTTAAATTCCATAACCAATGTATCTCAAATCTCATCGAATTTCTCTGGTCAAATATCTAAAAGGCAGAAACTACTTTTAGGTGAAAAAGAATTGCTTTCTTTATACATCTTAAAGCTGGCTTCCTGCCCAAGCCATTCCGAAGTTCTAATGGAGCTCTTAAAGACATTTTTTTCCTTTATAGGTAATGTGTCTTTTGAATAATCAGGTTAATCTCGGAAATAAATTTTGAAGATTAATGTCAATCAAAGAGATACCTACTCTTCTGAATGTCTTGAAACTCGAACAACCAAAATCAGAGAATATGGTGTCCTTTCGATATCAACATAGTAATACTTCTTGTAAGTGTTCATTATTTGGAAGAATTAAACTTTTAATAATATTAATTAAGTATTTTTTACTAGATGCAAATTGAACATCTCCTTTCCCAATGCTAGGAGAATTTTTTGCATCTTTCAAATTTCAAAACGCATTAATCTTCATTTCAAAATCAAACATTTTAGAATTAAATCAATTTATATGTTACACCTCAGACAATTCGTAATTGGCATTTGTAAACAAAATGAAGTACAATAAGTATCAATAACTATGATTACAAACTGCAGTAAATTATTTAATAAGCTGACTGTTTTGCTGGAAAGTAATTTTTAGGTATATGAAAGTAATCGATACATAAATTAAAGGATTGCATAAAAGAATAGTTTACTGAAGATAAATTCCAGTACACTATTTAAAAAACTGAATATTTAGCTGGAAAGTAGTTTTTAGGTATATGAACATAATCGATAATAAAATTAAAGGATTGCATAAAATAATTTGTATCAATTTTTTTATTAGTTAATTCCTATCATTTCAATATAATTTTATAAAACCTTTAATGGTGCACTGCTGTATTACCACAGTGTAGTATAAAATCCTGGTCATTTACGATAAATAGTTATTTTGAATTTTAAAAATATTTTATTAAAACTTAATGCAAAAAGAAATGGACGGTATGATATTTGGACATTTACGACCCTTGGTAATATACAGAAAGTTACGTATTACAAACACGTAAACATGTAGACTCTATATTAACCCGAGAGGACGCGCTGTGGTCATTTTATGACCCCAAACTCTCGGAAAACTCAGATTCTTGGAAAATTAGCCACCTCTTCATTCTTTTCTTATAAGTAGCTGAGTTAGTCACCCCCTCTACTTCTTCTGAGTATTTAGGAAATAGTTCCAGAATTTTTCTTCCCCTAATTCACGTTTGGTAAGTTTCTGGGGTTATTCAATGACCTCTCGCGTCTTTCCATTTGTTCCACATATCAGCTATTTCACTTAGCTGATACTGTCACCACGTTGTTTTCCTTGCTGAATTGAAGTATTTAAATGTTTCTCACAATGCCGACTCCATACGAAATAAAAAATGGAGCGTTTATGTAAACTCTTTGCTGAAGTTGAAACTGATGAAGATCCAGACTTTGACAATGCAGACAATGGACTTAAGGATGCCTAAGAAGAGATTTTTTTTCAGATCATGAAAGTTTCAGCGAACATGAAAGAGGACGGACATTCTGGAAGTGAAGATGTGAATAACTTGCAATGGTTTTCATCAAAAGATGGCATACAGTGGAGAAAAACAAAATTTAGGCAGAAAGGCAAAATATAGGTCCTGAGGGTGAAACGGGGTCTTTTCTGATTACAGCATTTATTTATATCGCAGTGCATGTAACGGAAAAGTATCGAAACTACAATAGTAAATTCCACACATTGGCTCACATAAGCCCATCTTCTTCATTTCTAGCCGATTTCTTTCGAATAATTTCATCCCAAGTTTCATTATAGTGTAAGAAATGTTGTGAACTCTACGTCGTAAACTCATTTCTTTCGACAAAAATGTTGTTTTACACCAGAATGAATATAAGATCAGGCAGTGTTTACGAAGCTATGCCTAACATGGAGGAGGCTACCGGTTTTGTTTTGTAAACAAACCGATCGTTTCCATCAGCAAAAGAGAAATTAACCTCTTTGTTGTGCCACATACCTTAGAGTTTTATATTTATAGATTCTGTGATTGCTGACTTTTTTGTTAATGCTAAATAGTTTTATTCCAGAGTAATAACTTCCAGAATATTATTCGTATTAAAGCTAAAAATAGTATTGAATTATTAAACTTAGCTGAACGATCATAAAAAGAATGATACGTTTCGCATATTTTGCATCTTATAGTGATAACATGCATCCGTTTAAATGTTTGCAAAAAAAGCCTACTTTATACAATTAACCTGCGTCATACCAATGTTTAAACCTGAGGATTAGGAGTTTAAATTATTTTTAAAAATATCCATATTATTATTTTGTGCTCTCATGGGGATTGACGCAGCTATCTGAAGTTAGCTTTTTTTGTAAAGAGTTTCCTTCAAATATTTTTTTTAATTAATCAAAGAAAATCTTAAAATATCTCGAAATTAAAATTTATTTTCTAATTCGAAGACATTTATCTTCTAAAGATTTCACGTTGATACATTTTAAGTTCTTTTCAGTAATAGTGTGAGATATAAAGAAACTGACGAATTTATTATAAAGACAGCATGAATGATCAAACGATGCTGTTTCACCGGTAAACCAAACGAAGCTGTTTCCAGAGAGAAAGCCTAGAAAAGTTCCAATAGTACAGTCTACTTCTTTTATTTAAAAATTATTGGTATTGTTTTTCGTACAAATTAATCATCAAAAGCAAAGCATCGTATATAATAATGCCTTCATTTTTAATCCTACAAAACAAGTGTAATGCCTGTCCCTGATTCATAACATGCCGAATATCATTAACAAATACAAGTATGCAGTGCACTAAACAATGTAAAGTATCTGGGAGGTGTGGGCAAATCAAAGGAAAACCGAAGACAGATAGCAATACAGGGTCTGAAACGCCACCATCGTTCAGAATCTCGAACTATTGCCAAGCTCCTCCACATTTTTGGGACAGGCGTGGTTAAACAGTTTGCAAGAAAACAGTGAGTGTCTTTGGAAATTGAGAAAAATCTGTGAAATTAGCAGAAATTTGTGCGACCAGTTGATCAGCGACTGAGCCATTGTGCCTCTTTTTTCTTGGTTAGGTGAAGCTTATTAGCTCGAGTTTATTTTATATTGTCTTCTTGTCCGGCTAGATCGTCTTGCTTTTATCGGTCCGCAGAGCGGCCAATTTCCCTTTTTATTCTGTGCAAGTTGATTATTTAACATTTTTTTCTTTTTCATTGTTTCAGTTACAAAAAAAATTCCTGTGGGTTTCTTAATTGAATTCCTTTTTAGCTGTAGAAAGAGGGGAAAAGTTTTGACTTCTTTTTTTCCTAAAAATTTTGCTTAGAGAGATTTTTTAAAATAGAAAATATTAGTTGAGTTCACACTGGTTCCCTCTCACGAAAAAATGGGATTTATACGGGTGCCTAATTGGGCTTATGTATTTCCCGCATCATAATCCTCTGGTCCTCAATGCTAAGTAATTATTTTTATTATACGTTTTTTCCTTCCCTTGTAATAGTTATGGACGTTTTCCAAGTCTGGTATTTATATTGTTTCTAAGAAAATTAGATTTTTTTAAACTTTTTTATGTGTGTTTTCAGTGACATTTTGTTTCGGAATGTGATGTGTCGTTTTAAAAAACTACCCTTTTGTGTGTTTCTTTGTGCGTGTTGATTTTTTTCGTTTTTTCATCAATTTTTTATATGGATTTTAAAGTGCCTTTGAAATGAAAAAAAAAATATTTTTATAAATTTCCCCTCCCCGGAAATTGTATTCTTCGTTTCTCCTCAGCCACATAATTTTTTGAATTTTCTTTATTTTAGCTGGGTTCACTTTGTAAATTGATATTTTTTAATAATGTAATTACTCAAGTTTATTCGGATATGCATTTAAATTCCACCCCTGTTTTCGGGTGTAGTATGTGCAATAGTTTGCTGTATTGTTTTATAATTTACTGTATAATATGGGCTTATATTTTTATGTTTCCTAAATCCACACAGCTCTTCTAGTATCTTTTCTGTTCCCTTTCTTGCTAACGGCAGTCTCTCTCTCTTTTCTCTGTTTAATTATTATTATTCCCCACCGTCCCACTAAGGGCCTTACACCCTTTCGGGCAGGCCGGGTCGGTCTTGGTTCCTTTCCTTTCCACATATGTGGAAATGTGAATTGACAATGATCACCTGCATTATAAAGCTATTCTGTTCATCAAGAAGCTTTTCCCTTGCATTATTGCATATACTCAGGATTTGAACAAATCATTACAAAATGTTTCAAATTCTTAAAACACTGAATGCAGAATACAAATTAATTTAGTTGATACTTAAGAACTTGTCATGAGAAATATTGAAACAACACAGAATGAAGCTCAGAAGAATCATAAGAACTTTAAAACATATCATAAATAGTAATATATTTACTGAAATAAACTGAAAGAGGCTTCAATCTTCGCTTATGAGCGAATCAACAAATCAGTTTCATTATTAACCATTTATATCTCATTAAATTGATAACTTTAAAATTAATAGGAAAGGAAATTTTCACAAGATAATTAAATTGAAATTCTCATTGTTGCAGATAATGGCAGCATAATTATTTATAATGCAGGGAGTGAGTTTAAAAAACATGTTATCAACAATAGTGATTTTGAAATTTATTTAAAATATTAGAAGCAAATTCACACATGATTTTTATTAAAATAAAAGTGGTTCAAGGAATCTACAGAAACTGTGATGTACAATATTTTAAACACTAAACATATCATTACACTAAAGATAAGCAGATATTTTCCCATATAATTTTGGAAGATGAACAGTACGAAACTTTAAAACTTCTCCGACATTCATCTTTTTCTCTAAAGAGTAAATGGAATTATGCATATTTCGAAGAAAAATATATATTCTGCAAAAAATTATTTGGCATCATTCTTAATCACGAAAACAAAAAGTAAATGTTGTTCTTTGAAATTATTTCATATCCAGGAGTGGATCGGCAATTTTCAATTACTTTGATTACAATCTGAGGCAAACAATAATTTATGCATATGACCTGAAATTTAATTTTTATACCCAACACTTAAAATTCAGTGCGCCAGACGAAAACGTCATTAATCACATAATCAATTTAAAAAAGCTAATATTGTTCTTCACATTATTCCAGGTCATAGCTCCCCATTTTGATATATCAGTTAATCACGGTTTTGCTTAAAACCAAAAATCAGGGGGATAATTTAGATCAAAGCTTCAATATAATAACATTTTTATTTTATAAAATTCTGCATATACCTTGAATGGTAAGCCTAATTTTCCAGAAATGTTAAATTAGACACAATTAATGTACCGTTTTGCTTTACAAAGGGTATTAAAGAAGAAAAAAAATTAGGAATCACTAGAAAATGTTGTACTTCCTTGCGTATTTGTGTTTTGAAATTGCTATGCTGCTATGCAATGTCATAAATAAATTTCAAAAATTATTATAAATAGTTTCACTGATTATGACCATGATTCTCTTTAGATAGACTTATCAAAGAGACCGCTACATAATAAAAGTTATTTTTTTGTGTACAATACAGATGTTGTACAAACTAGTTTTTTCCCCCCTCTGCTTCAGAATTAGTATATATTTTGCATTTCTACTCCATCTAAGTTCACTTCTTTACTTAATCCAGGGGTTATTAATGAACTTGTCATCATTCCACTGATTTTCCCCATTGTATGATCCTATTTGAAATAAAATAATTTAAAGATGATAAGGAATGTTAAGAATAGAAAATTTCATGAAAAAGACCATGAGGTTTAGATTTTAAAAACTAGAAAATTGTGAAAGCACTTAAATGTTTCTTCATGCATAACTGCATGTATGAATATTTTAACGAGCAATCACAATGTAACGATATCTAACTAGCGAATAAACTAGCCTTCTATTTTTAAAAATAATGGTTTTGTATTTAAATGTAATTATTATAATGAATTTCAAGGAAATGTAGTTACGACATGCACCCAGTGGCGGCTCGACCATTAGGCCAGCGGAGTTGCAGCACCCCTGAAATTATATATAAAACTTTTATTTTCGTTTTTTTTTATTTTTATTTGCTTTCTTTCCCACACCGAGAGTTCGATGATCAATGAAAATAGGGGGAAGCAATAAAAACGCGAAAAGAAGACAGAAAATGAATCAATAAGTAAGTGAGACATAGGTTAGAGCTGCAAAGCTGGTAGCCATCGAAAGGATCAAAATTCGTGCATGCGTACAACTCAGCGATGAATCGGGAGAAAATAGCAAACTTCTGTTTGAATTTAAAGGTCATAGAGCTACATTCCGACCAATTTTTGGTTGGCATGGGGCCAACTGAAAGCGAAAGATGCTTTTTTTTTCGTTTTCTTTCTCGTTCTCACCGTAAGTTTATCTTCACTTCCTCGTTATGTTATTTTTATTTCTCTTCGCTGTATATAGGCTTCTGCTTCGCTCCATCTTGCCTGGATAGAAACATGTCTGGTTTATCGAGTGTTTGTCTTCTTTTGTTAAAATTCGCTCTTCGAGAAGGGTATGTAGATTATTTTCTAAAAAAATATTCAGATGAAAAATTTCATAAGAACAGATCATTCTTATTATCAATGGACGTAAGAAAAAATTAGCGTTGCAGATGTTGGAAACCTCATATTTTCACAGCTTTCGTAGAGCAAAAAATTGAATATAAAATTGCAGGTCGCGTTATGCCGGATTAGAACACAGTTTCAGGAGATCCAAGTAGGAAACCCAAATTCCAGGAGTGTAGTGGAGCCGGAACGACGTTCCGTCACTGTCTTTTTTTACGAGAAATAGACAAGAAAAAATTGTGAAAATATCCTTAAAACAGGGCGATTTTTGTCATCGGTTAAAGCGTTCTGGATCTCCTTATTTTGCGACTATAACAATGCCCAGTAGTAACGAAAACTTTTGCAGCATTGTTTGTTGCTAAGCTGACGAACAGCAGCTGCAGATTTCATTTTTAAAATTTTCGCCCAATAAGAAAAATATTAAAATTGCATTATTTGAATAATACATATATACCATGATATTACCTTATTCAATGAATTCTTTATTCGTTCACTACTACTGCATGATTTTAAGCCTCATTCTTAGTTTAAAATTCTTATTGGGTATTATAATAAAGTAACAGAATATTACAGATTTGTATACCTATCATTGTATTTACCTGAAAATATTTATTAATACATGCGTGAAAGTAAAAATGATACTTTATCATATGGATTAAGGATTATGAAGAAGAATGACTTAACTGATAATATTTCCCTTATTTTTGGTATCTGGAATCGTTGTAGACATGATTTTTCTTTGCTATATATATTAAATATTATTAATTTACTCTGTTCTTGCATGTATTTAAATTTCTGTTTACATCTGCAGTAATTATAACGATTAGTCATATTATTAAATTTTTGATTGAGAGAAGTTATAAAAAAGCAATTTGACAGTTAAATTATCCAATTCAAATGGAAGTCATTGTAGAATGCAGTTGTACGATAGATTATTCAACATGAATTAATTGTACATTACAATTTATTACATAATCGAATAATCTTAAGAACTTTCTATATAAAAGCAGTAAAATGTATTATAAATTAGTAAAAAAACACAAATTTTTTTTAGTAGGTCTAATTTTAATGGTAAATTTCAGTTATTCTCTTTAAATTAATAATTTAGAACATTTGACACTCGCAATGCGTTCACCTCATTTTAGCAAATACTAATTTCAATTAATTACAGTGCTTGGTCACAGAACAACATAATAATGTCAGAAAGACAATATATTTGTAAAGAATGTCCCTCGTCCTTTAACTATTGAAATTCGAAGCATTACTCCTGAATGCAAATGCATTGTTGTCAAACACTAATGAACTCTCTAGCGATACTCGTTTCATGGAAAAGACGGGAAACGAATTGAAACCTCAGTTTCAGATACTTCCTTTCATTCAGTCGAAGCATCAAAGGACAAATACTACGAATTCTGGTAGACTGAATTTACCAATAACAGGTGCATTTTACCTCCTTTGAAGAGTGTAAATTGATGGATTTATTGCTTGCAAATATAATTTTGTTATGGTATTGAATCTCTTATGTAGGGCTGACTTCAAAGTAATTAAAGAATTTGAAAACAAGAACATGCTTTGTTGATAAATATATAGTTATGATCTTGAATATTTTATATTTAAATGAATATTTCCGCCTTAAAATATAGTTTAGTGAGAGTTAATTCTAAGAAACAAGAATTAAGATTATTACAGAGATTAAGAGTTTTAGTTGCCTTAGAATCTTCTGTTCACAGATTTCATTAGGGACTGAATCACATTTCTTTTACAATTTACTAAAAAATAAATGTATTAAATCTGAAAACGTGGGGAAAGAAATCAAACCTTTCTAACAAGATAGCTTCATTCTCCAAAATAAGTTTCTTTTTAATTCTTTAAAGATTTCCACTTTATTTATTTATGTTAGCCTTTTAGAAATAAATTTGAATGTAGTAAGGATTGCGAACATTGTAAAGAATAATAGAAGAAAGTTCATATCTAACATTAATTAAACAGCGGTTATTCAAATTTTTTTCCGTCGTTGTATTTCTGAATCTTTAATCAATTGTGTTTTTACCAGGTCTTTTATTTGCATAATTAGGAATATTCAGTAATTTACTATACTGTAACGTAAGATATAACCAACAATATTCAACAGATTATAATGTGCGATAAATATTTAGATTCTTGGAGAAAAAACTATATCTGCAAATCATGCGATAAAAAAGTGGAGTTCATTATATATGAAGAAGCCTTATTCGATATAGTCTATAAACATGAAACTGGAGTAAACCAGAAGTATGATCTATAAAAGAGAAACTCAGTAATAAATTTAGATAAATCGTTATACACATGATTAGCGTGTGTTATTCACATGACGCCTGTCGGAAATTTTAGAGTTTTTACTCAGAACTAATTAATTTCATGAATAAGATACACATTGTAACCAACACAGAAAGATATTCCTCATTTCTATTCATTTAAAATATTTCATTTTCTTTGAAAATCTTACCCAAATAAAAATAAAATATTATTTTTACCTATATCAATAAACCAACTGAATCTTATCCCTATATGTGGCCATAAATTTAGCAAGCGATGAAGAATTGAAGCAAATCAAACATTTTGTCTTTCAAATACAGAATCATCGAAATTCGAAAAAGTATATATTTTTACAAATTCTGCGACATCCCGGTGGATTAATAATAATAGTTTATAATAGTTTGGCAAGTATCAGTAAGAATAATTGTCATAGAAGAAGTTAAGAATGCATTTTATCAAACGCAGTCCTTCGAGTGGTATTGTTAATATGTGCGAAAATTATTTTTCTAGTTAAGCACTTTAATCGCGTTAACAAACACAATTAGTAATTTTAAAATATTTCGAGCACAATAATGGTATTTGATATCCCATATATTAATTCATGGGAAGCATACAAATTTTCTTCTCAGATGGATTAAACACTTAAATGATCACTAATTCTTTCAGGTCTGATGTTTGCAAATATTATTATCATAACTATTTACATTTCTTGTTAGAAAAGACTTTTACAAATCACTCAAAATTATACTTTATATAATAGAGAAGAATTAAAAACCACAAAGCAAACACATCACAATCAATGAGGGACTGCCCGTTTGAACGTACCTTACCCTATGAGTGATTGTGTCGGCTGATAATCAATCTATAAATAAAAAAGACAAAGTCACTCACTAACTCTTCAACGAATCTCCCAAACCACTGGGACTACAAAAAAATGAAATTTGGCAAGTGGTTGCCTACTCAGAAAGGGTTTTTCGAAATATTATAATTTTATTTAATTAAAATTTATATTAAATTTTAACGTTTTTTTTACGAAATAACTTCGGAGCATATTATCGCACAAAAGTCATTTTAAAATCATCTTAGTTTTGAAAAATTAGCTTTACAATAATACCAATTTCATTTCAATGCAGTATTCTGCTTAATTTTAATTCGTTTACAAAATTATTTTTTCAAACACCAATTTCTAACAAAACTTAAATCATTCTCACGTACACGATTTTTTTCTCTTCTTCCTTTACGAATACTTATTAATTCTTTTGTATTTGGTTTATATTTCTGTTCTAAATCCTGATTAACTGACATAAATGTCATTTTTTCTGGTTTTCAAAGTCCTCCTGGCACGATCTTTGAACGTCGGATATTCTAACTTAATCTACAAACTAAGTCTGCTATTATGGATGCAGAAATTGTTATGATTAACGGATTACAGATACCTTGACGGCGCGTGTCTCTTCTCCTCCTTGCTCTATTTGGTGCACGGCGACGTTTCAATGATGGCTAAATTCGGGCTGACGGTGTGAGTCATGTGTCCAACAATTCTTCTAAGGTTCAAGTGCTTTACTCAGCAGCGGTCTGGGAACTATGGTACTAAACGTCAACACCATGAATTCGTTATTAATTAAAAACCTATGTTTCTAAATTTTTTATAATATTTTATATAAAAGTATTCTTACATTAAAACTATTAGACGTGAAAATATTTTTATCCTGATCAATAACATAGAGTCGCGGAGAAAAAAAGAGCCACCCAGAGTTATTCTGCGCTCGTTTCTTGTACATTGAAAACAAAGGAACAGATCTTCAGGAAATAACATATACTAAAAGATTCTATGATTAAAAATTTCTAAATGGGTCATCTAAATATATAAAACTGTACTAACTTCAAAATTTTCAGTAGCAATAACCATTTTTTATGTCATAAATAAATTTCGCATTAAAAATATCATAAGAAATAACTTTTGGTTATTATCTATGCGTAGATCGAAAGATATTCTACATTTTGTGTTCTAAATATATAAGAAGCTGTCTCCACATTTAGATAAATAATTTCTCTGCTTACATTTAAATGTCAGTAGTCGCATTTTAAACTATTTCGCAGTTTAAATTATATTTTCAAAGTAATGATCGAAATTTTACAATATATAACACTTGATGCGTAAAAAAATTCTGTCGAGCAAAACTTTTCTCCAAAAAAGTTTATTTTATTCCGCAAAAATTATGATATCCAATAGCTCTAGAAATTTTGTATAATTTTCATTTCCATCTGAATAAATTTTGATCACAAATTGTTCAAATTTTAATAATATATAATTATATTTATATAGCATTTTTAGTATGAGTAGAAATAATAGAATAAAATAGAATATTCATTATTTTATTAAATGTTAGTATGTTCATTTTAACATTAATATCATATTGAGATTTATTTTGACTTTCAGTGTTTCCCATACATTTTCTGGGGTTTTTTTGTAAGTCGAGAGGGAATTGGTATTATCTAATTCATCGTATATTAATGATTTAAGTGAAACTAGCTGTGTGGCCCGGCGTTGCACGGGCTGTCTCAAATAATGAGTCATTCCCTGGTGGAGAGAAGAAGTTTGGTCACTCAATGCCTCGGGATCCATACTTTTTCGTATGCCCGCCTCCGTTTTTCTTCAACAAATATTGTCACTTACTTTCTCCAACAAACGCAAATATTTTTTCAAATTTAATCTTTTTTATTACTTTATTTTCATATGCCCGCCTCCGGTTTATTTTTTCTACAAACATTGTCACTAACTTCCCCAAAATCGTAAATCTCCTTTGAAACCTATATTGTTTATTCAAAATTTTTAAATCCAGCCTTTTAATTACGTTATAGCTAATAACCCAACGTTTCTCGGGATCCACATTTTTTCATATGCCCGACTCTCATTTTTTCCCTACAAATATTGTCAGTAAGCTTCCCCAACAAACGTAAATCTGTTTTGAATCCTGTCTTGTTGGATTAAAAGTTTCAATTCTAGACTTTTTGCTACCTAAAAACAGTATGGTTTGAATGAAAACGCGAGAATTCCTATGTTTATAAATTAAAAAAGATTAGCATACTATTTGTTTTGAAAAAGAAAAAATACAACGAAATGAAAAACAGAAACGATAAACGATTTAAAAGTACACCATACTAATAAATTAAACACCAGAAACATATTTTTTCGTCTTGCCCGTATTTGAATATTAAGGAAAAAAAAACGGAAAAAAATTAATAAATATTTTCCCCAACAAACGTGAATGTTGCGAAAGACCATACGACAAAAAAAAAGAGAAAAAAAATGCAGGAAAACGATTTTTTCCCCGATGTTTATAAATAAAAACTCCAAAATTCGGAAGCTTCCTAAAAAAGAAAAAAAGAAAACCTTTTATGCAAACCCAGATGTAAGAACAACCGATGTGACAGATAGTTACAGGAGCTGCCGATAGATGGCGCCACAAAATTTCATTCATTTACTCGTTTTTAATTAATATCTTTTTAACTAATTGTAATTTCAGAATTTTAATGTTTGAAATGGATTCCTTGGATTATTTCTTGTCTTTTGGTACCTTTTGCTTGTTTCAGGATTCAGTGGTTCGTGAGAAGTTAGAAGGACATACATACGTCTGTTGATGTTCGAATTATAATAGGAATGATAGTACACCACTTTAATTTATAAGATTTTAATTTATATATATATATATATATATATATATATAGTTAAACGTTTATATATTAAAATTTTATATATAAAGTGGTGCAATGATTATTTTTGATAATGCCTCCTTAAGTGCATCTTTTCACAGCGAAAATAGAAATTTAATTTAACTTCAACACTACTCGTGGGGATATGCTGAAATTTTGCATAGGCTTATCAAATAGCCATCTGCTTCGATTACTGTTAAAATTTATAAGTGTTGCTATTCAAAACTTTTTGAACGTTAATTTTGATAAAATATTTCATGTACTCAAAATTATTTTAAAATAAAAGTAAAAATATAAAATGTGCTTAATAATTCACACTATTTGATTAAAATAATTCTAGGTCATTAGTTATTTTATTTCTCAAGATATGAATAAAAATTCCACATTTTATTTTAACATTAGAAATTCACAATTTGATTTGTTTATAATTTCGAAACAGAAAAGACTAGGATGATGAAACTTGATGTTCGAGCATAAATTGATGTAGTTTTGAAATGCATTACGAAAACTGTGTGTTTCCGTTGGAAATTTTGAAGTTAGTGCAATTATAAATGTGTATATGACCGCTTATGAAAATTTTAAACATGGAATCTTTTACTAGACGTTATTTTCTAAAAATGTGTACCTTCTGTTTCAGTATGCAATGACGACGGCAAATAATACGGGGTGGATTCTTTTTTTTTCCTTGACTATACCACTAATGTGTTACTTTGCGAACGAAGTCTCGGACATTATCTAGTAAATAAATAACTGAGAAACAGGGAAAATAGTCTTTCAATTAGAGTTTCAAAAAGTTATTATACAGAGTTTACAGAAAACTCAATTGATTTTTTTCATCATTCTCTTAAACTGTTTGAAAGTCCTACGTTATACAGAAAATACACAAATGAAAAGTATTTTGAGATGCCAAGAAAAGATGTAGTAAGACAATATACGATGAATAGTTCTAGAGTAGAGTAGAGTATATGATAAGCTTAGAGACGCATGATCGCTAAAAGCTGCTGTGTCTCTAATTTCTCATGAAAAATTGAGAATAGAAATTCTGCCTTGAACTGATTGATTGATTGCTTGATGACAGGGAAAGACAAAATCGAAAAAACATCAAATAACAGCAAGCGTGAAATGTTAATTAAAGAAAAAACAAACAGAACTCAAACACAGTTGAAGAGGAGCAAAAGGTAATAAATCAACGTTGAATGTGACGCAAGAAAAACATGATAGAAAATATTTTCGTTTTTGCATCATCAGGAAGATCATACAACCATGAGAAGGAGAGTGGAATGCATCCAAAATTATGTCTTAAAATATCTCTATGATACTCATATTTTGTGCACTGAAATAGTTCTAAAATTTCCCTTAAAAATTTAATAATAAACTACAAAACATAAAAAGTTGAACAAATGTATATAGGATCATTGGATCTGTGACATATTTATTCTCTGAAAAAAATTCATTATAAAAGATCGTGAAAAAATTTAAAAAATAAATTAAGACTCTGTTGAAGTGATAATTCTACAACTATCCTGTTCATCTATTTTCTATCTTGTATCTCAAAAGAAAATAATAATTGTTCTCTTAGTTTAAATCTCATAAGTTTATATGTATAAACTGGAGTCAACCATATATAAAAAGTTATCGAAATGAAAATTTAAACTGACTACAAATCTCCATGTTTTAATAGTAAAATGCACTTTCGCTGTATCTGAATATCTCAGCTGATCTTTCTTAGAAATGAACAAACATAACTTTTTGTCGCTGTAACTGCATGCACAGATCTCTATTCCTGTATCTGAACAGCAATTGCATGCCAAATCTGTTGAATACCCTTGGGTACAAACAGTGTTAGATGATCAATGATTAATGATAATCACGTAAATCAAACAATGCCATCTAATGAAAGTATACAATTAATGATTTCGAAACACGTTGGAGAAAAAATAATTTAATCAGTTACTGTTTAATTAATTCAGGGTTAGTGCATTTTTGTGGGGTTCATTCCTCTAGTGGCAATTCTTTTGTTGGTGTTTATTTCTTCACTGTTCACTAAATAAATAAAGTAGAGACCAACGGCCTTTTATGTGTTTTGAATGTAGGATAATGGAAGATGCAAAGTACGTGACTCGCATTGATAAGAGAGGCGGGCGTTGTGTATAATTACAATTAAAAGGAAAGACTTAAATGTTTATTAAGAGCATCTTTCGACTTATTTTGTTAGTTAAAAAGAATCAAATTTGCGATGAATTGTAAATATTAAGCAGTAACGACGTGTCTTTAATTCCCTGATGAAAATATTCAGATATAATCCACAAGCAAGCCATTTCGCGGAATACACTTAACTGTCTGGATATTAATTTACATGAAAAACATTCGATGTCCAGGGGAAACTGGGAATACCTGAAACTACTTTCACTTTTTCTTATAGAAGGATTTGTTTTTAAGAATGAGAAATGTACTTATGATAAACTGATATCCCATTTAATCAGAAAATAAATATATTTCATGAAATCGCCTAGGTTCAATTATCTCTATCCTTAGGGATACTTGACCCTAAACTAGGGATGCTTGATCATAGGGGTAAGGATACTTGACTCTACATGCAAAGAATACTTAAATTCTTTTGATAATTTCAATGCACGCGAAATTTAGACATTAGGTTAAAACTACTGAATTACATAAAAGATTTTTATTATCAAATAATATTAATGACAATAATATTAAAAGTTAATTAATAAGGTTACTATAAAACGCATTTGTTATTAATAAAATTTAGCTAATAAATTAAATTAGTTGAGTCATAAAATTAGTTATTAAATTCAATTAGTTCAAAATTTAATAAATAATTAAAATATTGATTTAACTAAATGAAAAAATTACAGCAATGGATCTGGAAAACTAGCAACGTCATTAGCGCGTTGAAGAATAGCCGGTTTTCAAAAATTAAAAAAATGAAACTGAATAGCATCAAAACGCAGAAACAAAATCTAAAAAATGTTATACAAAACAAGAAATTTTGAAGATTAATAGATTACTCAGTTCTGTTGTTGTTACTAATCAATCGAGCCTGACGGAGTCAGACCAGGTCAAGGAATCGGTTGACTTTGATGAAATCAATGACTTAAAGGGGAAAAGAATAAATTTCTTCCCAGTCAAGTCCTAGACAGTCCAAAATGTGTTTAGGTGAGGCTTGATGTTGCTGGCATTTTTGGCAGAGAGGGTAGATCTTGTTGCCCTCAGAATATGTAAGGCATTTCAGGTGGCCGCTGGCAAGTCGTGGAAGACAGGTAATGGACTGCCTGTCGCATGGGAGGGATAGGGAAAGTCCCAGCTTTCTTCCTTTGTACCAGTCGTGAGAGGGCGGCACCAGCCACTCCTCCTTGTTTTGGGCTTTTTTCGGCGAAAATAGTTCTAGGAAAGTAATCTCTGAAGAGGGTAGGTGGGATGACACGAGCCCTCCTTTGCAAACTTGTCGGCCAATTCATTTCCGTAAATATCTACATGCTAAGGGATCCATTGAAAATTTACAACATGCTGAAGGGAGATGCGCTTTAATTTTTGTACTCCTGACAGGGACACCCAAGGCGTGAAGGTCACTCCATTATTCCCAGCTAACACTAACAGGCATGGAGCTAAGACAGTCTTCTACCTCATGTCACTAAGGTCTTCGGATTACAAAAGCTGCACATTCCCTCCTATGCATCAGCTGACTCAGGTCTTCTAATATTTTATGAAAAATAAAAGCAAAAGAACAAAAATATATTTTAGGAGAAAATTCAAATCAAGAAAGAAAAACAAACTCAAAAGAAATGGCGAAACGTTAAATAAAACCTAACGATGCCAGATAGTTCAAGCAAAAGAGTTTTATAAAAATAATAAATAAATAAATAAATATATCTTTCTTTCTCAGGCGAGGAAAAAATAGATTAATTAAATTTCACACACACACACACAATTACTTTTAAAATTCTTACTATATAATTATTTTCATTATTTAAAATTATCATATGAAAAAGAAATTTTATTCAATAATAATTACTAAGGAACAATTTTTAAATAATTATTCTCTATATTTGAATTGCCATATTGCCGACAAACTCCACGCACCAGAAAACTGATCCCAACCACAAAATGTGCTTCGGTTGGCTACGACATCGAAGCTGCAATAGCTTTTGATTGGGTCAAGTATGCCTAACTTGAATATTTCGAAATAATCTAGAAGTTAAACCAACTAAAAGTATCCCCTCCAAAATTTAATATAAATGTGCACGCAAAATAAAAAGACAACATACCAAATTTTGTTATTTTATGGAGTGATCTTGTTCACTGACAAATACGCATAATTACAAAAAATTGCTTCTTATTTAGGAGCAAAAATACTCATGGAGTTACAATACTCATCATCATTAAAAGGTGAAGATTCATCATGTCGCATATTTTTAGAGTTATATTTCTTTCTATTCCGATCTTTCGTTTACTGGAAAGTAAAAAAAAAATTCGCTGGCAGGCTGTCTCTGCAAAATGGCCCCTGGGATTGAAGGCCGTAGATTTATTTACCTTACTCAACTGTGAATTTCTGTGACTAAAGTTGTTTTATCTGACTAAAGTAGCTCTATGTGCCTTTGACCTATGACATATGCTCTATTACCTTTCTCTGTTAAATGAAACTAAAACCAACTCAACTCAATTAAATCGATGAAAAGTGCAGCTCAATTAAATCAACAATTGTTAATAATAATTAATTAGGGACAGTTGATTGATCGATTACTGAACTGTGACTTTCTGTGACTAAAGTAGCTCTATATGACTTTGACCTATGACCTGTTCTCTATGAACTTTCTATAATAATAAATTAATCTGAATGAATTAATTAATCTGAAATGAATTAATTATTAATATGTTAAAATACGAATAATATAACATTCACAACCGATGAGAGCGCGCGCATCGGTCGCTGTGATTTTCTTCGTGATTTTCAGCAACTTTGAAACTCGACTGTGAATAATATATAATTACAAATTCTAACATTATTTTTGTATTGTTCAATATCTCTCTTCTTCTGTTAAATGAAATTACAACCAACTCTCTATTTTATTCGGTTGAGGAGCTATCAACTTTTAACTTTACCACGAAATTCGACGTAATTCAACATTTCTTGAGTAATATTTCACGTGAACATAAGATCAATGAATGAATTGCCAAATGTACTTGGATAGTCTGTGTGCGCGCGCATCGATCGCTGTTACATCATCAAAATTTTTAGTGATTTTCACCAACTTTAAAGCTCGACTGTGACTAAACAGTAATCTCAAATTCTAACATAATTTTTGCAATCTTCAATGTCAACCTTTCTCTGTTGAATGAAACTAAGACCAAATCCATACGTTATTTGGTTACGGAGCTATACACGTTCAAAAATATCACGAAAAGAGTCATAATTTTTTGCTTTGCCGACACACCATTAGACCACTATGGAGAGACGCAAGAAAAAATATTCAAAAATATAAAAAAAATATACACAAAAATTATTTCATGTGTCTAAGAAGCTCCAGATATTCAATTAAAAAGATTGATTTTCTTGCTAAACAATACCGATTTAATCATCAAAATAATCAATATTCAGTATATTCAATATTTTAGGTTCATAAAAACTATGCTTGCAACCAGTTATGTTTCATTAGAAAACATATCTTAGTAATAATATTGATTTAAACTAAGTGTTATTTAGCTTTAAAAATATTCTAAAATTTCTACTATAAATAAAAAAGGCACAACAATGTCTTCATGTGGTACCGTTTTGCATTAATATGATAAAAATATCAAGTCTGAAAAGAAGGTGCTAATAATTTTATATCGTATGAGAAATATTCGTTCGTCGAGAAGTAATTTTCATTTCTTTCATCAATGAAATAGGAAATAAAATTCATCATTTTCCGGAAAAATTTTCATAACTCTTAACAAAATACATGAAAATTCGTTCGTAATAAGAAATTATAGGTATAGAATTGTTGAATAACATCAGAGTTGTTCAAAATATATTTCATCTACAAAGAAACTTATATGAAAGGAAATTATTTGGTCTTTAATCGGAAATTGAAATTAAAAACATGAACATAACATCGAATTATAAATATATTGCTTCGTCGGAGAAGGTCTTCTTACCTGCTAGAGCTCATGTTTCAAAAAATGAGAAGCATGATACGATGAATATAATGTGCAAAGAAAGTTCTACTCTTTTCATCATTACAAATGTTTTTCATTTAGCAGTAAAAGCTTTAGAAAATTACATGTTTTTCTACAGAATGAATTGCTAATTATAAAATTTTTATTTATATATATAGGGTGATCATAAATTATTCATAGTATTGAAAGATTCCATAAAAGTATGGTTTTGAAAATATGCTCAGACTATTTAAATCGAAAAATTCCTTAGTTCAGTTTTATTTGCGTCGACGACAACAGCAAAAATGTGCATTTACAAATTTTTACAAACAGGAATGTAGGTTAGCCTAATACTGAGAAGTAAAAGAAATGCTGCGATATTGTCGTGGCTTCATTAATTTTCGGGACTTTAGTGTTATAAAATGTTTCATTGAAATATTTAATTTTTTAATAAATCTGCAGAAAAAATTTTCTTTAATTTTTCCACGTATTTTTAAAAGGAACGCCTCATTTATTCATTGATTTTAAGGTATATATGAATTAATGAATGCTCTAAGATTTCCAGGAAACAAATCGGCTGAAAAAGTTTTAAAATGGGTTTCATTCAAAAGTTAGTTGTCCTGCGCTTCCCAGTATTTTTCTTATCAAATCTCATGAGAGATAGCAACCAAAACTTTGTGTAAAAATCTTAGTTTTAATAAATATTATTTCTCTTATCAAATATGTCTTAAATTCGAATAAAAATTCATAAATTAATAGTATTTTAGATTTATATAATTTTATTATGGACTATGAAGCATTTTATATCTTTCTTCCATTGTTAAGTCAATCTTGTACTTATTCTTTCAGTATCCTTGGAAATAAAATTTCATACAAATCCGACATCTTGTTAAATGTGTTTAGGTAATGCATTCCCACAACTCATGAGTATTAGTTGGAGCTTGCTTACTATCACATTATTTTTAGTAAAACAAGTTTTCGTATTTATTTACTGAAGGTGTCTTTTCGTACACCTTCAGTTGTACTCTACAATTAAGATGATGATAAGACTAAGATGCTCTACAATTTTGTAATTTAGAAACGCTAATTCCGTTGTTTGCAGACAGGTGGCGCTGCAACAGATCTCAGCGTATAGCGCATGGTCACTTTTCTATACCTAGACAACACCTTAGTTTGTGGCGATATTTGTCACCGGTTAATGAGGGATAGAAGGACTTCAGTGGATACCCTGTGTATGTAAACGTCTTAGCCCCACCACAGGAAAAGAAGGTGTTTAGAGATAATTGTCATCACCAGGTTTTGTTTAGAGATGATTTAACCACACCATATTTTTGGTTTGACAAGTTCAAACATTGGAATGATATTTCAAGTCATTCAGCTCATTTGTTATGTTTATGTGCAACTCAACCTCAGGGAAAGGAGATTCTTCATTGTTAATATACTGATGTTTTCATTGGAAAAGATTTAACCACAGTATATTTTCAGTTTGATTTGTTGGAAAAGGGAACATAATTTCACGACTTCGTTCCATCATCTCCGAAAGGGTGTATTGTGGCTAGCTTTCATTATGAGGCTAAGCTATTTTTAATTCTATCATTTACAAGCCAAATTTTTGGAAAAAAATTTCTTCCGCAATGGAATTTCATGTTCATTTTTTTTTAAATTGTGTCAATGCGCTACGATTTACCTCCACCCTATCCGGAAGATTTCATAAAAACCGTCGGAAATAATGCTGGAATGAATACATTCAACCGCTGGTACTTTGAGTTTTTTTCACATAAAAATATATGTGTTTAATGAAATGACATTGCAGAATTTTACATTTATATTTTGAACGAATTTTTTTATCTGATGTAAAGTTGGCGCTCTGCATATCCAACTGAAATTGAAGAGTTTTTAAAATTTGCACGAAATGTAAGCGATAACCAAAATCCATCAGTATATACGCCCTTCTATTCACACATAAAAACATTAATTAAAATGCCCTTATCTTACATTAAAAAATGTTTCCAATGAGTCTTATCCTCAAATCTCCCCTCGAAATACATTAAATTATAACTTAGTTCATCTGTGAAGAGAAAGATTAGATTCTCGACTATTTCATTTCCCATTTTAGCTCTTCCAAGCCCATTGTGATGTCTGATTTCTATGATTTCTCAAATTAATCTTCAGTTACGATTGTGGAAATCCACAAGCAATGCCTTGCTGACTTTGAAAAGACCTAACGCATTTTTCTGACGCGAACAACTGTGTAAATGCATGGCGAGTCGAAAATTGTTTTTACATTGTCTGAACAATGTTATCAGAAAGCGTTTACGCAAACTGAGGTTCCGTGGAATTGGTCTGAATGAAGATTGATTAAGACTCGAAATGCATGAACGTTCTTTGAAAGATAACAGTTTTTCATTTGATTGCTTTGGAAAGTCTTTAGTTTTCATAACGCTTGCGGAGAAGGAGAGATATATTAAATATCACTTGCATATTTCTAGGGATATATAAAATTATAATAAAATTTTAATGCTGCTAGTTTCCATAAACTAAGAATTTTACAAACAAATTGAAAAGTTTGGTATTTATATAACTTATTGTTTCACAGAATGAAAGTCTGGAGATCACATTATTGAAAATAAACGTTTCATACGGTGAAAAAGTTCATCTCAGACAAATGCTATTATTTCACTTCAAAATAGGAATGTGTAATTTTAGGCGTGCCATTCGAAGTTATGAAACATTTTTTATAATCTTTTAAGAGCAAAATATAATTTCCTTGATTATGAGCTCTTTATGGAACAATTAAGAGCAAAAATATCATGAATACCTGCCAAGCAGTAAAGCTTTATAAACATTTCAAAAAATAGTTACCTTATCAATAATATCACACGTTAGTTGTGTAATAAATAGTCTTCATCACATTTATCAAATCATATCCCAATATATTCTTTTTTTCGTAAAATGCACATGATTTTCGCAAAATCACATCGAATTATTTTTAATTCATAAAAAGCTAGCTGATGAAAATTGTTAACAAATATATTTGAAATTGTTAATTAAATACAATATCCATCAAGTTAATTATCTGAAAAATCTCAGAATGTCTAATTAACGAAATCACTTCATAATAAAATACCATAATTCTTAAATTAATATTCAACAATTAAACGTGATTCTATTATAAATGTATAAAAATATTTGTTCACTATTAAATATTAAAATGATTTCTATGCCTTTCTAATTTGATATAAACTTATTTATAAGATTTCTGATTTACTGTCTATATTTGATTCGCGTTTTTGTTTTTAAGTCAAAAGGGTGATTTGAAAATAATGCTTTTATTGAAATAGTCCAGTCAACGAAGGCCAAAAATCGCAGATTAGAAGAAAATGGAATTTAAATTAAATGAAATTTAGCACAGTTGTTAGGTGTAGGTTCCTAAACGACTTACTAAAAGTCCCCGCCGGTGGGGGTGCGCGGGGGTTACAAGGTGGGTTTAAAGGGGGGAGCATTTTCAGCTTTCCTTAAATATCTGGAAAAATATGGGTTCTATCAAAAAACACTAAATTATAAATTTAAACTACATGAAAATCCCTGCAAAAAGTCCTACATTTTTTTGTAGAATCAATAGTTTTTAATTGGTAAAATCAATTAAAAGTGCTGAATCAACAACCCTCAGAAGAACCTACATAAAAAATATGCATAACACATTTTTACACTTCTTCGTAATCAAATTTCATCATATTTTTCTGCTATTTGATACAGTTAGCACTTCTCTTCTTCTTCTAGAGGTGCACCATTAATACAGGTACCATGGCAGGTGTTACAAATAAAAACCCATTTCTAAACGAGTATTGCTCCACCGAATCTTTGGTTGGAGAAATTGAGGAGAGATCAGCACTAATCTTGATTGATGATTTGAGAATTGCTTCAGATCTGTGGTTATTCAAATTATATCCATTAGCAGGAGCTTTGTATTTGGCTTGGAACATCTTCTCACCGGCTTTTTAGATAGCATCTGGTGTTGATAAGAGGCTATAAAAGATGGCATCAATGTTCTTCATATGACTCAATTGATTTTTGAACAATATAACTATAGTACTTTGATTTTTATATAAATATCTGATGTTATGCTGCAGGCACTGAATGCATGGAGAAGGAGGATGGTTTGAGAAAAAGAAAGTTCTTTTTGGAGCTTTCTTGTAGAAAATAATTTACCTTCGACTTTTCCCTTATTAAGCTTCATAAAATAAATGTTACTTTCTGGTGGTGCCAAAACAATCAGTAACACGACTAGATCTACGTCTTGCTCTGTTATAGCAACAATGGGATGAGAAGTTGCTTTCTCTAACCCACATCTCACAATATAAGAATCAGCGTCTCTTGTAGCGACTCTCGTTTCAATTCCTTTAGCAGCCATTTTCTGCGTTAGTAATTGAATAAGCCTGGTCTTATTCCTTCAATTGGCAAGAAAATGTTCCTGTTGAACTGAGACAGACTGGTTGGGAGCTTTTAAGTTACACTTAGCACAGACATGTAGATTTAAATTAGACAATCTAAATATACTCATTTGGAGAGTTAACAGAACCAAAAGACTGAGCAGAAGGCATCTTTTGGGGAGGGGAACCGTACGTAAGGAGAGTCAGGGTGCACCACTGTTCGTTAAGTAGGTTTATCGCCTCCTCCCTGATACAATCTCTACTCTCGACACATAAAATAATACCCTTGTATAATTATTATATAGGCATGAGGGTTTTATGAGAAATGTTGCTTTAGCACTTTTAACTGATTTTGCCATTACAGTAAGGAAATTTAGAAATCTTCACTTCAAATCCCCCTGTTGATGCTACAAAAAATTTAGGACTATTTTTGTAGGAAATCCAATGTAGTTTATTTTCGTAATTAAGAGTTTTTCGCTCAAACTCATAGATTTCGAGATATTTTAGAGAAACTGAGAAACCCCTCAGAACTCCCCTCTCACCCACAACCGGCGGGGACTTTTAGTATGTCCTTTAGGGCACTATCCCCAACAACTGTGCCAAATATCAAATTACATCCTTTTTTCCTATTTTTCCTTCTTTGACTGGACTACAAAAATTAATTCTTTCCGACACCGTAGTAAAGTTCATCAGAATTTTAAGAACTGGACAATAGAATATTGAAAAAATTTTCAATCAAAATTTTCTGCTTACGTAATTGCGAAAGATTTGCTGACGCTACAGTTTTTCTCCTGGATATCGATAAATGTTTTTTTATATAGAAATTGTTAGATCATATTAATGTTTTTCAAACATTTTGTGCGTGAAGAAATTCTTACGAAATTTTTTTTCAGATGGGAAAGAGGAGTTTTCTTAGGGATATTTTTTGTCCTTGTTTTTATTGAGATTTCTTACATTCCCAAAATAAATTTTAAACAGTAAAAAACTTTGACAAACTGGTTATTTTGTTCGTATCTTCAGTAATTTTATACATTTGTCTTTATTATGAACTAAGAAATTAATCTTATTCCTCAGTAATTAATATCCTTTTCATTATAGTTCATTTCTTTAGATTCGTATTTACAATTAATGGAAATGTTTTGAAACAAATCTTCAAATATACAAGGGTGTATCAGAAAGTACGGTTCCTTATTTTTTCCCCTAAAATGTATTGCTTATATCATCGCGAATAGATAGCGCAGTGTTTCATAGGATTTAAAGTTTCTCTACATTATGTCCACACTTATCGTAGTCCAATATCTAATTTCTAAACAGTTAGAGATAAACATATAGTTCCAATTGGAAAAGTGTATGAAATGAAGGGAAGAATTATGATATATGTTTGTTGTGTGAATAAATATATTTCAGAAAAAGTTACGAATTCTAATTTTTTATACGGTACCCCGGTCCTATCAATCATATTTAGTAAAATATTTTTGACACTCTAATATTTCAAACAAAAAACTCTTTTGCGACTAAAACTGACCGATTTATGGAGCTTTGAATATTTCTGATTTAGACACCATTTCAATAGCCACCAATCAATGCACAGCACTTGCTCGACGAAGCTTCTGATTGGTTAAAAATCATGAAATTCGAAGCTCCAGAACTCGCTCAGTTTTAGTGACAGAAGAGGGGGACTTTTTTTTGTTCAAAATGTTAGAATGTCAAAAATATTTTATTAACTATGACTGATAGGACTGGGGGAATGTATAAAAAGTCAGGATTAGTGTTTTGTTCATAGATATATTTAGTGACTCAAAAACATATATTATAATTCTTTCCTTCATTTAAAGCATTTTTTCAAATGGAATTATATGTCTATCTCTAATGGTTTAGAAATTATCTATTGGTCCTCGATAAGTGTGGGCACCCTGTATATTTTAATCTGTCTAGAATATCAATGCGTACGCATTTGGAATTCTTTTAAAATGACCAAGAGACTGAACGAGTGTTCCGACAAAAGAAATGCAATTAGTAATGCCTTTTCTGTGAGCTAAAGGGATACCGTCTTCTGAAATTCATCATGAGATTACTGGAGTAAACAGTGCTCTTGTTGCGACTGTAAACATCTAAGGAAAAGGTGTCATAATTTTCGAAATGGTAGGATGAGCGTTTTGGAGAAGGATAAGCTTCAACTTCAGAGAGTCATGATGATCTCTTGGATTCCTAGCAATGGGAAATTCTGCTACACACTCACTATAACTCTAATTTTGCCCTTTCTCACTTTCATTTATTCCAAAGCTTAGAAAGATCTTTGAACGCAAAATTTTCACTCAGATGCTGATATTAAACAAGCCATAACCAACTTGCTTCATCTTCAGGACGGATCTTTAAAGATGGACTACTAAGGCTTAAATTTCTTGATTTACAATTAAAGTAAATGCTTCAACAAAGGAGGAGATTGTATGAAAAAATAATTTGCATATGGAGCTTTATATGCGCTGCACTTTTTGCATTGTAAATTTAAAATTCTCAAAATAAAACAAACTAGGGGGCTCTGCCACCTGCTCGCTAAAGCTCGCCAACCCCCAGAAGGATTGCGTTGCAATCCTCCCAGGTTTGCTACGCAAACCCTGCTCGCTTCGCTCGCTATAATGAAGACACTGTGTGTCCTAGAAGTTATTCTAAAATCTTCATATATATATATATATATATGAATCAGCTTTATTTTGCTTCTGATACTTTAACTTAAATCAGCACAGAATAAAATTTTTTAGCCTCAAAAAATTTATTTGTCTTCAAATAAAACTTACAAAGTAAAGCTGATTTCCTTTTAAAGCTTTCACCTTAATAACGAAGGAATAAAATTTTTTGGCCCTGAAAAGGGCCGTTTTTTATACAGTGAAAGCATCAGGAACCTCCCCCATAAACACAATTAAATATTTCACATTTTGGAACTATCACAGAAACAGATTCAAAAGATCGTGCTCTACGAAAACATAAATTGTACGAAAGCAGGTATATACATATTCAATACATTCATATATAAAATAATATACAACATTGAAGATTGTGCTCTACAAAAAAATTGTATCAAAGCAGGTATATTCAATCCACTCAGATATAAAATAATATACAACAATAAAACAAATTAAAAATGTAAAGCAAAAAAATACACTTGACAATCAATCACAGAAAACATTTCACATTTTGGAGCTACCACAGAAACAGATTCAAAAGATCGTGCTCTACGAAAACATAAATTGTACGAAAGCAGGTATATACATATTCAATACATTCATATATAAAATAATATACAACATTGAAGATTGTGCTCTACAAAAAAATTGTATCAAAGCAGGTATATTCAATCCACTCAGATATAAAATAATATACAACATTGAAACAAATTAAAAATGTAATGCAAAAAAATACACTTGACAATCAATCACAGAAAACTTCCTCATAAACACAGTTAAATATTTCACATTTTGGAGCTACCACAGAAACAAATTCAAAAGATCGTGCTCATGATAAGCCAACATGACTAAAAACCGGCTCATTGAGCACCAAACATATCTTTTCAAAAGTTTGGCCTTGCGACTTATTAATTGTCATGGAAAAGGCTAAACGAATGGGAAATTGCATACGTTTAAATTTGAAAGGCATGTTAGTCTGAGATGGAATCAAAGGGATTTGGGGAATGAGAAATGTCTCTGTACCATCAATGGATTTTGCCTGAATAATGTTTTGCTGCAATTTTGTGATAATTAGGCGTGTACCATTGCATAATCCTTTAGAGGGAGCTAAATTTCTCAACAGCATTATAATGCAACCTATTTTCAACTTTAATTCATATGGAGGCAAACCAGTTGGTGTCAAAGAATTTAAAAATTCTTCAGGAAATGTCAATTGATCTTGAGGATCTTCACTCATGATCATATCAACTGCTTTAAAAACAGTTTCATTTCCCGGCATAAATTCTAACACTTTATTGCTAATTTCCATGGAACGCTCATTATTAACAGTAAGGATAGCTCGACCTTTAAGCTCCTGTGGGGTCACACTGGAAAAATCTATATCACTGTACAATTGATGTATAGGGTCTTGTATTGAAGGGTAGCATTGCAAAGGCAACTGAATCGTTGAGCCACTTTTTTTCTCTCCAATGTCCAACAACCAAGCACCAAAATCCCTTTCAGATTCAAGGGCACACATATTTTTTGTCAGATATAACTTATGAAATTTCAACCAAAGAGCGTGTTTTTTTTCAAGGAGCTGGCAACAGTTAATGTTCTTGAACCTCTTAAAATTACTGGAAGAACTTGGTGAAAATCTCCACCCAGTAGAATGACTTTGCCCCCAAACGGTTCTTTACATTTTGTGAGATCTTGTAAAAGTCTATCAACAGCTAAGAAAGCATGAACATGTGTCATGGGTGCTTCATCCCACACAATTAATTTTGTTTTCAGTTACATGTCAGCTTCTTTTGTATTAGGCTTCAAATTGCAAGTAGATGTTGCATTTAAAAAAATTGGAATTTTAAAAACAGAATGGGCTGTTCTCCCCCTTATTAATAGAGTTGCAGCAATACCTGTAGATGCAACAGGAATAACATCATCACCTCTACCACGTATTGTGTGAAGCAAAGTTGAATAAACAAAATATTTTCCTGTCCCAGCAGGACCATCTAAAAAATAACACTTGGGTGTATCTGCAGCGTTGTTGTACCCTGCACTTAATAAGATTTCCACAACATTCCGCTGTTCACTATTTAACTGCATAGTATAACTATTGGCTTTAGCCTGCTCTTTCACAACATCAAAGTTCACTCTCTCTAAAACACTTCCAGGCACATCTACAGTTGGTAGATGCAGTTTTTGGAGACTTAAATTGTAGGATGTAAGCAGTTCCTCAATATCTGCAAGTGCATAGTGAGGTCCAGTCTGCTCAGAATAACGATGCACAAAGTCCTCACAAAGTGAAACTTGATGTTGCACCCATAAATCTGGAACATCCTCCACTTCTCCAAAGCCACAAATCATTGCGAACAGCATGCGCAACTGTCTCGGAGATTGAAATTGTGCAGTGTCATTCAAAGCATCATGCCACTGCTGGTCACCTCGAAGAAGTCCATACTCCTGACATGCTTGTTGAAATGTAATGCATCTTAATCCATTTACGGTCAAAATATCATCAAAACTAATGGCCCCAGACTTGCGCAGTAGTAGCATCCGCAAATAGTACCTCTCAATATCCAGTATACTAACTACTGGCAGTCTCCCAATAACATTTTGTCCACCACGTTGTCGCTTCTTCCAATTTGTGGTACTCTTATCAAACATATAATATTGTGGAATATCTGAGTAAGAAATGTTGTGAGCTGAAGGATCATTTTTGTTTAGTTCAAACCATGATGTTAGTGTTGTTTTTCTTAAAGCAGCTCGTTCAATTGCTTGGGCTTCTTGACCGTCTTGGTGCACAATCGGCTGTTGCTGTGGTAAATGCACAGCTAGGCGCACTACAGTGTGGGATTTATGCAACAAATTAAATTCATTTAAACGCCACATGGCTTCAGGTGTACTAACATACCTACCTTCAACAAAACTTAAAATTTCATCATGATCCAGAGCACCTTCTTTTTGTATTTTGACCGAGGCTGCATCATGTCCTTTGTATACATATTTATATAAGTATTTGACACTTTTAACTGAGGCACAAACTTCAACATTAATATGTGCATTAAATTTTTTAAGCAACCAAGGATTATATGGGACAACCCATCTGTTATCGATGGAATATTTCCCTACTTGGACAGGCTCAGTGGCTCTTCTGCGATAAATAGGGTATCCATTAACATTTTCCTCTGTATCATCCTTGAATTGTTTCGGAAAACTTTTGCAGCACTGTCCATCTCTCATGCATGGAGAATTTATATTTATAGTTCCACATGGGCCATGTACCATGCATTTTGTCACAATTTGGAAGAGTCTAAGATCAGTGCAAGGATCTGGAAGTTCTGCACTCACAATCTTGGCAATGCCATCTTTAGTGCGAATTTTGCTTTCTGAATCTAATGTTAGAAGAATGTGGGCATGAGGCAAACCTCGCTTTTGGAACTCAATAACATAAATATAGGTCAAAACAGTTCCAAATATTCCATGCTTGCAAATACCTTCTAAAAGTTCTTTTAATTTCATATTAAATACACGTATAATAATATCAGGTCGGTCTTCAGGACGTTGTACTCCCTCCATGCAATTTAAAACTTCAAACCAAGATGGGTTGCAAGTACAGGTCAGAAAGAGATCTGGTTTACCAAACTTGCGTACCATAGCCATTGCATCTTGATAATTCTGTTGCATATTATGTGGACTCCCGTTCAGTTCGCTTTTGTTCATTTCGGATAATATATCCGACAGCTCGACTTAAATTCATTATTTTTACAAATTTCCAGCTACTAAAAATAGTTTTCAATAAACGTGATCACACGAAGCGGCTTCGGACTTTCCGCGGATGTAAACAAATCAAACGTGCGAGCTGTTGCCAAACGGCGATTAAGAAATTCGACCCTTTTTTGTCGCTACGTAAGAGAATTATATATATAGATTCCTTTAATAACATTTAAATCAGTCTTTTTCGCAAATTTCTCATTCTAAGGTTAAGCTATTTGTCCAGTTTCTTTCTGACACTGAAACCTTACTTTCTGATATGACATCGATCCACATTTGGCAGCAAATTATTTAAAATGTTATATTCTTTGCTTTTCGTACTCTTATTAGCTTCAAAAAAATTACTTTCTGTATTTCTATATACTTACTACTTTATAGTGTATAACTTATCTCATCTATAGTTACATAACTGTTTTTCTTTCACATTGCCGAAGTATTCTCAAACTGAGAGGTCTATGATAAGTGGTTGGAATATAAGAACTATTATCGCTGATTTGAAAATAGTATGTAGAAAACTGTTTCAAACTCACTGAAAAAAAGCGTGGCCATGTGTGTCAGGACTTTTGGTCAAATTTTTGCAAAGATTCACTGTTCGTAGAACAAAAATTTACGTTTTTTAAAATTTTTTAAACATTTTTTTAATTTTTGAGATCTCCGTATTATGAGACACGTGATAATAATTTCAAACAATAATTTCTGAACATTAACATTCGCAAACTTTGCTGAAAAAACTAATTTTTGAGTGTATAATGTAATCAACAAAGGTAAATAAAATTCAGCTACCATAATTGTTCTCTGTATGTCATAAATAATATTAAGAAATATTTTCTATGCTAATTTTTTCCGTTCACTCTATTAGGCTTTTATTGCTCATATATTGTTCATTAATTTTTATAAAAGGCACTGAGAAAATTAATTTAAAAGGATGAATAAAATCTGCCCCTACTCGTCCATATCATTCACATAATCAAAAATAATTCATAATTAATTCTACCTTTATCCAGTTTATAAAAACTGAACGAAACATATCCTGAAATAAATGAATATGCATTTCATCTGTAAAAGTTAATACAGTCGGACCTCTATTTAACGGACCTCTATTTTGCGAACTTTTCCTTAGAACCAAGAACATTTTTCGAATTTCTACGTAAAATAACCTCCAAATAGCGAAGTGCATTCTCTATTTAACGAACTTTTTCTTGTGATCCAATATTTTTTTCTCCCTATTTCTCAAAATATTTCTGAACATATCAAATTTATTCTTTCTTTTAACACATTTTATGGTGATCAATGACCTTGAAGCTGGAAAATGTCAAAGCGAAAGTGCTTGAGCATAAAAAGAAAAAAAATTAATTCTTCATGAGGTGGATAAAGGCGTGAAAAAAAGTACATTGCTTTAAAATTTGGTATTCCCAAAACAGCTTATCAACCATGATAAAAAAATCGTGATAAGATACAAAATTATGATTTATCGAATTCATGTTCAAAACGTTTAAAAGCATGTGTCTATGAAGATGTGGATGAGGCAGTTTTGAAGTGGACAGTGTGAAAAATGAAAACAATACAGCAATGAATTGCGATGAAGACGAAGATGATGAAGATGGAAATGATCATGATGCAGAAATCAACAAACCTTCGTATGATAAAATGTTAAAATTCATTAATTTTAATATAAAATCATTTTTTAAATTGAAAATACAATGTATTCCCAAACAATTTTTTGTTTTATTCTTGTTTTTCTTGCAGATTTCTTTTTGATCGGTAAAATATATAAAACAAATAGATATTAATTTACAAAATAAAGGTGTGATTAATTACTTTTAATAATATTTAGTGTTTATGAATTTAAAATCTGTTTTGTGTAGTTTAAAGTATTTTAAACGGTGAATCTCCATTTAACGAATTTTCCATATAACGAACTTTTTTTCGGGATTTAGCGACTTTGTTAAATAGAGGTCCGACTGCATAAGATCCAAAGTAAATCCTTTATACGTAGGAGAGCTGCCAAAAGCAATATCATAATATCTAGTTTATAGATCTTTCAAACTGAATATTCAACTGTGATTCTGTTAAATCGTGAACAATGATCAGGTATGATGAAAAGATCTATGAACATTCCGACATGACTAAACCTAGTGGTTGATTATTGTTTCTGTATTTTCTGTACTACACTTCGGATATACAACGTGCTAAGTGCAATTCAAAGGAATCGACATAGATGGTGATAATTAAGGATTCTGATGCCTGACGACTCTAGGAAAGAAAAGATTTTTACATTCGATTGCACATTGAAGCGTTGGATGACTAACTTTTCAAGTAGTTTTTTTCTTTTTTCCAGTCTTATGTCGGAAGAACTTAAGAATTCTAATAACAAATTGATAATTACATTAATAAACTGTTTGTCAAATAAAAGAGGAATCACGAATTAAATAGCACCTATTTATTTAAAAAAAATTTAAAGGTCATTTTAAAATTTATACACTCACATATATGATACGTAAAATAAATAAAAAGATCTTTGTATAAAAACTGTTGATAAAATGAATTACATTATTTTCGTAAGACCATTCTTAGTATATAGGGATTGCACCATTAAATTTTCGTAACTAAGCATTCAGTTGTTTTATATTTATTCACTTCCGAATACATTCAATTAATTTACGCATTCAGTAAAACGAAAATCCAAATAAATTTCTTTATTGCTATTACTTTTTCACTATACTCAATATCTTCAATAAATACTTGAATTTAAGATCCACATTATTATCTGATAACTTTGATTTTATCTTTCAGTTCTTCTGTCCTTTCATTATATGAAACGAAACAACGATAATGGAAAGATGTTTCAAAAAGCTATTTTTTGGGATTCATTAAATAATTTAAAAAATAACCAAGTTGACACACCTTGAATTTTGAGAAAATGTATATATATTTAAAAATATGATTATAACATAACTTAAAATTATAAATTTGAAATGAATAAATTTTAATTTTCTACGAATACAGTTAAAGACTTCTGATTTCCTTACCATTGCTATTAATATCTAGCTTAATATATTATTATTTACATAATGACTTAGTATATTATGTAGTTAAATAAACATTCGACCTTATTTTCGTGAAAACATATTCACAACAAATATAGAAAACAAATTTAATACAGAATTTGTACCAAATTTTTCTTTCTATAAAAGTCAATTAATACTACTCTACAACTTTCGAAAATATATCATCAATAAATTAACGAAATAGTTTTATTATTTTCCAATCATATTGAATACAGATTACTTTTTAGATCTTTATTTAAATGTTAATAAATAAAGACTGCTATTGAACCAAATCATCAGTAGCCGTCTTTCCAGTTCTGTTGAATAAAACATACTTTTTTTAACTTGTTACCTAATTGTTTTCTCCCAACTAAAACAAAATTGCAAAGAAAATTCTTTCATTTATCCCTTTATTTATTTGACATAGTGATATAAACTTTATTTCCACTTTAAGGCAAAGGTTCTTTGAAGCTTGTCTAATGGGACAGGTTTGAAAAAAATGCCCTAGTAAATTCAGCAGCTCAAACATTTCTTATCTTTTCAGCATCTCGTCTAACAGCTACAGCTCATCGAATCCTTTCCGACTTTGAGCAGTCCAAACAAACAAGAAAAGGTTTGAACTTAAAAGGAAATAAACAAAATAAAGCTGCGGGTGTTCTCAGTTTTTCTTTCTTTTGTATCCTTTTTCCTTTCTTTCGATACGAAAATGGCAAAAGAGCTGAACTTGAAGTCGAAAAATAAGAAACATTTGCAGAGTAGAAGACAGGCTATTGCATTCAAATTACTTGCAGAAAATCTTTTACTCATTAAAGGCTATAACAGCCATTTAAATTCCTACAAGAGAGGAGAAAAAACTGTGGTAATTTGGTAATCTTTTCCGTTTATTTTAAGGGACGAAATAGAAAGTTCTCGATTTTCAATCTATGTTTCATTATCTTCGAGAATTATATCTTTTAAAAATAAAGAGAATTACATGTATGCTAAGTTGCGCATCACACCAATAATAAGATATTTCACCTCCGCTGTCAGATTTAACGTATATGAGACCCACATACACGACTATCTTTAGTGTAATCCGTTTTCGTACTTGGAACCCTCTGATCTCGAAGCCGAATCCTTACGATTAGGCCACCGAGGTCTCCCTGATGTTAGTAACGAACTTCAAAAATATTAAAAAAATCTCAATACAAATTCAAGGGAGTGAGTGAGTTGTAATAGAAATTTACATCAGAAGAATATGATGAAATAAACGGTCAATGCAGTGCATTTTTATTTGCATTTGTATTGCAAATGAAGATTTTTTTTCAAAAATTCATCTGTGATAGATATTAAATAATTATGAAAATTTAGACTCTTTTCAAAAGCCAACAAGTGAGAACTTAGCACTACGCACATAAATAAAAAATGAAGTACAAAAAGGAAATGTAGCTGTATTGTAATTGAAAAAACAAAAGAAATCAGGCATTGAGGCAAAAAATTCTTCTTAAGACATCCGTAGTGTATAGCGTCTTCGCGCAAGTTAAATCTATCGTCGAATATGTAGGCTGGAAATAAGGAGAGAGAGGTGAAGGATCAGATTTTTTTCTTCTTCATACGATCAAAATTAAGACACACGCATAGAAAAAAATCTGGTGAAGCTTCAAAATGGAACCACAAGAGAGATACCCTCGCCTTGAGTAGCATCCGCGATCATCTGAATGATAGCTGGTACAGCATCAAGACGGTAACTGAGGGTGTTGTCCTAATAGCAATCATCGTCCTCGGCTCATCCCCTCCCCCAGGAGGTACGTCCTGTCACTAGAATGGAAGAACTCAATCCTACACCATTACTATACACGCTAGGGAAGCGAAAAATCGCTTATTTATCAGCGGCTTCTTCTGCTTCTCTAGTGGTGCTCCCACCCAGTGAGTTCCACACCATTACTATTGTCACTGGGGAAGCGAGAACCCGCTTACTTTATCGGAGTCTTCTCCTCCACGTACTAATAATGACACTACGGTGGACCCCACATCATTACTATAATCAATAGGAAAGCGTTAACCCGCTTACTTTACCAGAGGCTTTCAATCCACGTCCTAATAGCGCCCTTCCTCGCGGATATCTCCAAAATTGAACATTTGAAATAAAATTAAATAAATTTTATCAGGAGCACTTAATATGGAGTAATATATAATATGGCATATGTGAGCTAATTATCTGTTTATTGCTAATAAATGCAGTTCTTAACCATTACGCCTAAAGGAGAAAAACTTATGTAATAAAAATATAAAGCCAAGAGAATAACATGAGTCTGAATGATCACATTATCGTACAAATTTTTCATTTGACTACTTACAACTGCATATCCATTGACATTTATACTTGTATCATTTAAACATACTATACACATATAAATTACTATCAACAATGGCTTTAAAAAGTCTCATGTTAAGCTTTTCTTTTGCTGTTCGACATAATCATTGAAAAACAGTATAAATTGTTTTTCAAACGCCAGCATTTTAATAAAGCAAAAACAAATTATACAAGCATCATTAAACATGATTAATATAAAGACATAATTTTTTTCATGAGAAATTAGTTTTAAAGGAGAATGCATGCTTTTTGAAATTTCATGAATCTTTACAGCATCACTATTATGTTCTTCACCTTTGTTATATTACCAAAAGAATGCAACAATTTTTAGACAAAGAAAAAGCGAATAAAGCATGGTTAAAAAAAATCCCAATATAGAATAAGTAATCATTGAGAGATACAGCATGAACAAATAAAAAAAATCTTTAAATAATATCTAATAACCTTTTAAACATTTAGACAAAATATTTCATTAAAAATAATACCCCGTATTATAAAATATTTTATAAGGTTTACCATACGATCAAAAGATATGTATTTTACATATAAATTATTTTAAACAACCGTCCTGAAATCTTCATCCTCGGCTTATTTATTTTAGAAAAATTAAGGTAATACCTTCATAAGCATTCTTGCTATCCCACGCATAATTCTATATTCCTTTGGAAACCCTACACGACAGGAAAAACAACTGGGAAAATGTGTCATCAAAGCAATTGTCTTTAATGCGCATATACAAACAAATTACACCTTATTTCATTTGAAATATTGGAAAAATTCACCCTTTCCTGTTTCAAGTTAAAGACACATCCATCATCCTTGTATAATAAATTCGTTGAGAGCAGCCTGGAGCTTAAGTAGCAGTGCATTAGGACCTGTTGTACTCCAGAGAATTTCACAGAACTTGCTCAGCGTTTTCTGGAACAACGTGTTGCTATCAGGGAATTCAGCAGTATTTTCAACAGATGGATGATTCAGCTGAACATTAATGTGAGAATACAAGTTTTCTCAAAGCTCTCACATTTTTCTTTGCAGTAGTTTTCTTTCATAAGAGAAGAAAACATAAAGGGCAAAGGTATGTATTTTGGAAAGGATCTGTACTTTACTGCATTGAAGAATGATGTATGATATGTTAGTGCAATAATACTCAAAAGATATTCTTTAACATAATAATTTTTAGATTCATATCTGTGAATTGGGAATGCATAATGCACAAATCATTCAAAATGCTCTACGGGTAGATCCTAGGGCATTAAAATTCCGCAAGTGATACTTCATGGATAGTTGGTGCTTATTAAGAAAGAGGTTTTAAAATTGTAATTAGATTTATATTAAAAATTAATCGAAAGTTTAAAGCATCTCTTCAGTAAATTCAAACCATACTATTGCAGAATTCAGTCGGATTCTCAAACTTCTTTAAAAGTAGAAAAATATATGCTTTTATTGATGGAAATTTTATTTTTTTACATTTTTTTTCTCTGATTTGAATAAATCATTAAATATATTTTAAGTATGTTTTACAACAATTCTTTTCACTTATTTAGTTGCTGCATTTGTACTCGTTTAGATTACAACGCTAATAAATATATTTTTGTGTGCATAGTATCGTGGAATTAGGGATAAATTTTAATATATATATATATAAAGTCGAATAAATCATGAAAGCTTACCAAGCTATGATGCTTCGGAATAGAGTTTCTCTCTTAATTTTCTTTATTTAGAATATTAAATTAGAATTACTATAAGATTAAATTAGAATTATTTTATTAGAATATTAAATTATAATTACTATAAGATTAAATTAGAATTATTTTATTAGAATATCAATTTAGAACTACTATAAGATTAAATTAGAATTATTTTATTAGAATATCAAATTATAATTACTATAAGACTGAATTAGAATTATTTTATTACAATACTAAATTAAAATTACTTTAAGATTAAATTAGAATTACTACAAGATTAAATTAGAATTATTTTGTTATAATATTAAATTGAATTACTATAAGGCTAAATTAGAATTATTTTATTAGAATATTCATTTAGAATTTCTAAGAATATACTATAAACAAGGACATGAGTTCATAAGACTTCTTTCAGAATAATCTTTAGAATTTCATCAGCCTGTGTGAAAAAGTACAAGATTATTGACTCACTCAAATTTATACTAGCATTTCAAGATTTTGGAGAAGTTGTAATTCATAATCCATAAAAATTTTTGAAATTTTGCTTAAGAATATATATCCTAATAATCTTCATCAACCTAAAATTTTGAAAAGGCAGTTAATAGGAGAAAATGCTTTGCAAGGAAATGAATGTTATTTCTTAAGTATTGACGTTAGGTAGGAAGGAGGTAGGACATTGAGAAAGTATGAGTTAACTGAAATTTTTTCAGTTACATCTGGTACCGGGAACGCTGTAATTTTTTTAAATTATGTGAGAATATTTCATTAATTAACTTCATCATTGTAACCATTTCAAATTCTGTGAACCTGTGAATTAAATATGATTTTTCTTATTATATTGTTACAAAAATCGTCTGGTGGTGTACGTGAATGCAATCCACCAAAAAGAATAAAAAATAAATCTTTATTCCTCGAAGATTTTTGACAAAACTCTAAAGTATAGGTAACAAAACTAAAGAGCACTTGTATAATTTAACAACAGAGATCACCGCTAAATCACTGTCAAGGAACTTTAAATAGCTCCCAATGTCTTATTAGCAACTATACTCTTTTGGTTTGAGAGTTTGCCTTTATACATTTTCAACAGCAAGTGACTTCCTATAGTAATCTCTAGAAGGTTCTTGATATTTCAAGCTCCTAGTAGAGAAAGGACAGTAATTCATAATTTTTCTAGAAAATTTCTTTTGTCGCCAAGTCACCAACTTTAACACCAAGTCTCCAAAATTGTGGTCAAGTTTGTCTCCAAGATTAGCATGTCTGGTACACAACTTTACATTTCCTAACAATATGCATTACTTGATTAATAAAGGATGCACATAAGTAAATGAACAATTATATTATCTGTAGTGCTATTCAAAATGATTAGAACGGACTGTTAAAATTTAATCTTTTGTTCATAAAATTTTTAATACTTCATAATTTGCTTTTTTGTTTTCATTTTCTAGTACTCATTTCATCCTCCATAATGCATATAGGATTTAGTTATTTCATGAAATATCAATACAACTTAGAAAGAATTATTGTTTTAAACAGAATATTTTATCTGTTCAAAATTATTCGAACGACTGATGGCGAAGGTTATATTTAAGGGGAGTCAGTACCCCTATAACACCAATGCTAAATTTACCATTTTCTATGTACCTTTTCTCACAATCTATTACAGATATATGTTTGAAATATTTTACAAAGTTTCAGTAGACATTTATCTATATACTGAAGTGAAAATCTTATATTAATATAGCTTGATTTTTTAAAAAAGTTTTAACTGAATGTAACTATGAATTTTTCAAAAAAATGTCGTTTACGAACACGAGATCACACTATTAAGAATGATTTTTGTAATAACAGAAAAAGTTTCCCAACAGTATATACATTTATATGTATAGAATAAGTGCAAAATATTTCAAGAACATATATAAAAAAATTCAAAAAATAATTTTTTTAGAGTATATATAGGGTACTGACTCCCAGTACGAATTGGATTTGTTTTTATTTTGGTAAACTTTAATAATAATTTTAACATATTAACTTATTTCCAATTTATATTTTTGGCCTATGAAGCAGTCGAGCCAACAGTAATGCTCAAGAGATAAAAGATTTCTTTTGATCTTCGTCACTATAAAAATGAAGATCGAAAGGATGGGATATCATATGAAGACCTAAAAAAAAGAATAAAATTTTCAATGTTGAGTATCTACTATTTGTACACTGAATATGAGAAGACAGGATCCATCGAAAACAAGAGAGGGCGAGAGAAAATCGAAAACAAGTTCAAGAGAAAACTCTACGAATATAAGATTTGCACAGAAAAAGAACGATATATCATAAAGAGAGATTATGAAAGACATGGAATTGAATGTGTCGGCTCAAACAGTTTACTTTATAATCGAAAATTCAGGGTTGATAAGCTGTATCCAAAAAATGACCACAAGTCTCCATAAATCTCAAAACAAAAAAAGGGAAAGGCGCTTGGCATTTGCAAAAGAGCATATTCCGAAATTTTCACAATTCAGGGAGAGTGCTTTATGGTCATACAAAATCAAATAATGTCCTTTTGGATTAAAAAGAGTGTGGGGACAATAACGTGAGGCTCTTAAAATGATGAATATCCTGCAGAGAGTAAAACACTGAGTCGGATATGTGATGGTATAAGATTGTCTCCCTCTAAAACGGTTGTGAAATTGTGATGATCAATTGTAAAATGACTGTAAGCATGTACGTCGATATCATGTCCCAAAATATGAAGAAATCCATTAAAAATTTGATTGTGGCTCGACGGTATATCTTTCAACGTGGTAATGACCTAAAACAAACTTCAAAGATTTCGAAAGATTATTTCTCAAAAAACAAGATTAAGCTAATAGGGCGGCACCGCAAAGCCCAGGCCTTAATCCTATCTAAAATTTATGGTCGGTTTTGAATCAGAAATTCCATTTTGAAGAGAGAAGAAATAAAAATCAATTTTTGATGCAATCAAAAATGTATGACGCAGTATCAACCAGGAGACAACGCAGAAACTATTGATAGCTGAATAAAAGACTGACAGCAGTGAATGAGGACAAAGGAGATCCATTTAAACATTAAAAATGGATATTTAAATTTTAAAAATTGTTATGTTATTTTTTCGTTGCAAGCTTTTGACTGTTCAAATAATTTAAAGCAACAAATAATTTAAAGTTATATGAAAAAGTTCAAATTCTGACTTATTTTAAGATTAAGTTTGAGTTATTTGAATTTTTTCTAAAGAATACGATAGAATTAATATATTTGAGATAATAATAAATAAATTATTTTATAAAATAAAATTCATACATTTTTAGTAGCGTTCTAATAATTTTGAACATCACTGTGTAGTCAAACTACACGTCATGTTAGCATGCAGTTTCACTGTATATTATCCCGCATGGATTCCTTAGATTTTATAATTTATTGCATGATAATATATTTTTATGGACTTCTAGATAAAAGCAGTAAAAATACTTTCCTGATGAAAATGAAATTTTCAATAGGCCGTTGTTAAATAGTAAGTACAAATATTATTTTTATTCTTATTTAGTCTTTAAAGTACATTCGAATTCTTTTCGAAGATATTAATATCAATAAATTGTACTGATAAGTGAATGAATGTCAGCATTATGTGAAAGAGATAATATATTTCTGAAGAATGTCTCCAGAAATTCAAACTATTGAAATTCGAACATAACGATTGAATTTATATGCGATGTTGTCATACACTAATGAACCCTCATGGAGTATTGGTATTAGGGAATAGATCCATGGGATACACATATAAACCCTTATCCGATATTCCCATTCATTAACTCCAAACATCAATGGGCAAACATCACGATTTCTGCAAGGCTGTGTTTCATATTTACCAATACCTAGTGCATTTTGTCTCCTCTGAGGTGTATGAACTGATGAAAAGCATTTCTGTGGGTGATGTTATAATTTCCAGATCATATTTTGCCTTTGTATAGAATATTGAATTTGTTTAATTGGTGATGACATCCGTGTAAGAATAACAATTTTTAAAAATATACATATATTGTTGTTAAAAACATATAATGATGTTGAAAAATTATTTTTAAACAGAAGTTTCCTTTGCAAAATATGAATTTTTGAAATATTCTATATGGAGATTTATTTCTAATATACAAATGTTAAGATCATACCAGAGATTGACACTTTAGTCGAAGAAGATTCTGTCAACAGATTTCACTAAGCATTAGAAGTTAAGAAAAGAAATCGATAGTTTTTTATGTGATTGCTTCATTCTCCTAAAAATAATTATTCAATTCTATAATGAAGTTTGCGTTAAATTGCAAATTAACATGCTATTCTTTCAGAATATTTCTAGCTTATCTAATGAAGAAAATGTGGCCAGGTATCAGGAACAAATGTTTTGGATCAGAAATTTTTTTTTGCTGAGCTAGAGGTGCTAAAATGTGAAATAAACATAAAAACAATCTTCACAAATCAATCATCCATTGTATCCAGAATAAACACAAAAATAGCATTCATTTTGCTGCCATTGCTTATTAACCGAAACAGAACACACAGGGAAGTAAATGAGTTTTAAACTAATTAGGCTCCACGCCGTCATTTTTTAGAGATTTTACCTATCATGCTTTCAAAATATTCGAATAAATTTTCATTGGAGTGATATATGAAAAGAAAAATGCCTTACAGTTTCAAATCATCGTGGATTACACTAATGAGCAAAATATATCATCTTTAAAAGAATAAAGAAATATCTTTTTCCGTAGTTTGGAAATATTATTTTATATAATATTTCAGTGCTTGTTTTAACACTAGAAAGACGGTGTTTTCCGTATACCTAGAAAGACTCATTTTGACCGCTATCTTTTAATGATAAAAAACAACGCTATTTTCAAGATTTGATTGCTAAAAAACGTTTTTTACAACATTTTGTTATTAAATTTTACATTTCCTATCTGTACCTGGAGCAAAATCGGAAAGCGTAGACGTCTTAGAGGGAACATAATTGTTTCGCAGCTCATAAGCTAAATTCAAAATATAATCACGACTCTTGATTTTTGTACCAACAACTTCCTTGTAAATTACCTAAGCATTGATGGCAGCTAAATCGAGGAAATTGGAAGAAAACTTGTGACGGCTATCGTCGAGAAGTGGATTTAGTTGAATACTTTCTTGTCATCTGATCAAGTACATCAACGGTCGAGTTATAAAATTTAACAACCTTAGGAGTCTTCTTTTCATTGCATTCAATTTCGAGTTGTAGGATGAAGAGTGCTTAGCAGTAGAACATTTTTTTGTTTCTTTCCTTTATATTCTGTGAGAGTAATATTATCATGCTTGAGAACGTTGCATGGGAACAGTTCAAGCACTTCTTGCGTGTCGTTGATGTTTATAGATGAATTCTTTTCATTTTCCAGTTCAGAGGAGAAATCATTTTGTACAATTTACATATAGGGCATCATTTTGTTCATCATAGGACGTGATATTTGCTTAACGGTCAAAATGACCGCAGTCGGTCTTTCTAGGTATAATTATTTATAGTGTCGATAATAACGAACTAAAATTTACATGTTCTTTATAAATAATCAGGAAAAATCAATGAACGAATAAGAAATCGAAGTAAAAAGAAAAGAATTATGAGAGTTTGAAATTCATTTGCGGTCAAAATGACTACTACTGTCTTTCTAGTGTTAAACATTGAACAACAATTTAGTCTTTGAAATGTTTGGAAGGCATCAGTTGCTAACATAGCTGTTGAATACAAGAAAAATTATTCAATTGTTTAAATGCCAGAAACATTTAAAAAATTTTTTTGATGTTTATCTCATTTTTAAGCGAAAATTGTTAAGTCATTTTTTATATATTTAGATTCATGGTGGTTGAATTTTGCTGTGGTTTCATAATCATCTCTAATAATAGATTGCAGAAGGAAAAAACCTAATTTATAAAGCTGAAATTGAGGATATTATTTTGTTGATGACATGTATTTATTTGTCAATTAAGGGCCAAAATAATTAAAAACCTTTTGAAATAAGTAGTTAATAAGCAAGTTTAAGAAAAATAAGCCTGTCACTAATTAATCACTGCATTTTTAGATTAACTACACATACTTTTATATTATTAATTTTTAATAATATTTGCTTATCTGCATAGTAACTCAATTTGCTTTCAGGATGTTAAATACTTATTTTCTAACTATAAACTTTTGAATTATTAATCAATTTTTTTTATTATAGATACCATAAATAATATTTCAAAATTTCAGAAACAATTTATTGGATATTTTTGGCTACTGATTGATAACGTTTTTAAAAGTAAACCCTAAAATAAACAACCGAAACAAATTAGAAGCTAGATAAACATAGTTCTTCATATTCTCTTAAATCCCGAAATTTATCTAAAAATACTCAGAAATCATTCATTCCTATCTACATTTTTGGTAAATAATTTTTGTACGAAAAATATTGGAATTCCTTGCTCCTTTTAGAAGATTTTCTGAAAATGAAGTTAGAGCAAACGTGTAGGAAAAAACTGACTCTACTATTTGTCGATATAAAACACTCAGGTTAATAATTTTCTTTTAAGATATTTTTCCTCCTAATGAAATGTTTATATTACTATTTTCTATCTGATATGTGTCAGAATTCCCCCACCCCAAGCTAACTATAAAATCCTACTTGCTTCCACAAACCAAATAATATTCTAAGCTGGCTTCCGTTCTTTCCGTGCTTCCTTCCGACTTCTAAGAAACTTCGCCTTATTTGTTGTTATTTCTCGATTTAGATTAAAATTCCTGCAATCGACATGTTTCCAAACAGCACCATATACACAGAGGGATCAATGAATTTTAAAACGTGCTTAATTTGTAAGTATCAATAACATTGTAAATATTTTAAATCCATAAAACTTGGAAGATCAATTATGCATACATGTATTGATATATTGCTTTAGTTTTTCTGGGAAGAAATAAAAACGATGATACATTATAGTCTTTCCTCTTCCTCTTTCTCTCCTTCTGAATTCACTTAGTCCAGATTAAGGCACTGGGGTACAAAGTAAACTCACACTATTTTCTCACTGAGTTTCATTCATTCATTGCGATGATTTGTTCAGCTCTGTTTGGTTTAATTCGAAGTAGACATGCTAAATCCTTTCACGATGGTACTACAATATTTTCGTTCGTTTTTATGTATCACTTTCCATTAAATTCAATAAACAGTTTATGGTATCAGTAAAAATAATTCACTTTGCAAATTAGTTCTTTTTGCAATTTACTGGCACACAATTGCTAGTTTTTATTTGATGATAAGTATCATATTAAACACATAAAGCCATATGATCAGTTTGGTAAAATGTTAGTAAGTAAATTAAAGGGAGATAAAATCTATTTCTATCTCTAATTAATTTCTATTTAAAATATTTAAAGGTCTATATTTAGATTAAAGAGTAATAAACCGATTGATTGCATTGGCATAATCATGGTCTTGTTCGCTGACTGTATTTGGGAAATAATCCGAAGTTTTTCAGGTTTTCGCCTAACGAAAATAAATTTTGTATTTCAGTAAGTTATAGTCCCTTAATTTTTTAAATTAAAGAGTTAACCTGTAGTATAAGAAAAATCGAATTTCAGGTAAAATCAATGCACATACTCTGCATTTGAAAATTTTTAAATATCTAATATTTTACATTTAATGTTGGAATACAATAATTTCAATACATATTTCACATAACAACTAGTTGTAATGAATCAGTAGTGTTAGGAATCGATTTTATACATTCCATCTTAAAACATAACAGACACTGCAAACACAATTATGGAATTCAAAGCAGTATTGATTGTGAAGTTAGAACGAATCATGTGAAACTCCTAAAAGGCAGAGTATAGGGGTATGTTGCCGAATTTAGTTAACTAGAACATTTGCAAATAAATTTTTCCTGAGATTATATTGTAATACTTTTGAACACTATGTTTTTCGTATCATAAATGAATGAATTTTTTCATAACAAATTAAAATAATTGGGAAATTACAGACAATTTCAATGAGAATGGTTTATTATAAATGCCTTAATGTGATCATGCTTTTTGAAGTAATATTCATTGTTTTTATTTTACTTAAATCAACATGTGCGAAAAATAAAAGAATGAAAAAATTAGGAATTTCCATCTATTCTTTAAAAATAATTTTGTCTTTATTCTATAATTTTAAAACAAGCTTGTTTGCAATTTTTTTTGTTCTTTGTATGTAAAGAAACAAGTGATGTATGCATCTTTCATTTTTATTACAACACACAATTGCTTAATTTACATCATAGAAAGCAAAGAAAATCTTTTAATTCAGGAAAAATTCTTAATTTTTTTTTATTTCTTGAAAGAAAACTTTTAGCTTATTTGTAAATGCAAGAGTATTTTTTCATCGCTACAAAAAATATTTATTTTGGAAGATAAAAATATTTAAACCTTTCTTTTCTAATATGGGTTTCCAACTTTTTGTTACATAAACAAAAGAGAGAGAGGAGGAAACAAAAGTAAAACAATACATAATGTTTCTTAAGTATTATATACTATATTTTGTTCTGAATTATTTTCTGATAGTTTGTATAAAGAAATTCAAACAAATCCAATTACTATTTATTTGCAAGCATGTATCACATATTTAAATTTAATTTTAAAAGAAGCGTTGCCTATGTATTTTACTGTGTCTATACAATTTAACAACGAGTCGACTTTTTTTTTTAGAAATCACACCCTGCTTTGAAATTACACACGGAGCCACGGACCCACAAAAGGCCATGTGTTTTAGCAATTATTACCTATTCTTCATTAACATACGAGGTGGAAATTTTAATATGGTTTTAGAAAGAGGAGAAGAGCTATTTGACCTTGGTCAGATAATTAAAATGAACTCTTCCTCCCCTTTTAAAGCAAAGCCAAGACATAGTATGAGATGCAACCAGATTTAATCTGAATAAGCAATATTCTCCAATGCACATTTAAAATGCATATGCTTTTTTTTGCGACAAATCAGTAATATTTAAGAAGATTCAATTTCTGCAGAAATAGTGCAAAACAATCACTTCATTGTCAGTTAAATTCTTATCTATTCATTTTCATTCCAGTTTTACAGTTCAATGCAAATTCCTATGAAAATAATTTTAAGGTGAGATGCTTTTAATTTAACGTATTACATGATAAAATAATGCCACATGCTATAAATAGTATTTTCTGAGTAAGTGAGAAATAATTTTAGCCTCAGATTTCTTCATATGAACTGATCGATTAAAATTTCAATATAATTCTTGAGAAATAAATCATTGATGGGACAGCCGTTCTACAGCAAACCTATTTATTACACAGAACAAGTTATTATTTTCCTTTTTAAGAGAATTTCAGGCATATGCGCTTAAATAACATACCAATGAATCACTATTTTTCTGTGCAACAATTTATAGCTTAGTTATGATATACAGTAAAAATTCTCTAAGCAGACATCTCTGTATAGACGTCATCCCTCTTAACGGCCATTTTGCATGCCACGGGATTTTGAACAAATAGAATAACTTCTAGGAATAGTTGATCAAACACATCTGAGCGGCCTGGTTGGTCGAAATTTCAACTTGAATGAAATACATTTATCACGTCTCTCTGATCTCGGACATTAAATTAAGAGAGAAAGGTGGAAAGAGAGAACAAAAAATTCATGGACACGAAAACAGCATCGGATATCAGATCGAAACTAATTATCCCATTGCCACTATTGGCAATGTGAAGAAAAAAAAAGCGAACGTTGGTCTATAAAGGTATTAACATTCAAGAGTTCATTTATTTCTTTCAGGCTTTCATTCGAATTCTGACAAAGAAGCTGCTGTTATAGGTCCCAACAAACATCAAATGACACTTTCAGCTCAACATACATTAAGAAAAATTCGATGCATTATTGTCCATTACTCAAGGACTACTGACGAAATGATTAGGGATTTATTTTTCCGATAAAAAAACTGAAAGCAGTTATCTCCGAAAAATCTGGAATATCCTAGCAAACACAACTTGTAACTTAGCCTTCCGTCTGGTGTATTTCATCTGTGAGATGAAGCACCCATAATTTTTGTGCCTAAGTGCGGGTTTTACGGAGAAAGGTGTGGGACGTGCAGTAGCTTCCTGGCTGAGCAATGAATCAAGTGTTACAGACATTAATAAGTGTGAAATTGCATTATCTCTATTAATTAATCCACCATTCCGGTAATGCAACATAAACCTCAACTAAGATGCAACAGCGGTCATATTTTAAAAATTGTTTATAGTTCATATTTTGTTTAAGTTAATGAGATTTAGCATTGTTTACTCTATTTTTTGTAACTGTCTATTATTATTTCTCATTTAAAACGTACATAGTTTTCCTTAAGGTACCAATTTTTATTTTCTCAGTCTTTTTAGTAACTGTTTAATTTTGTAACTGTCTATTAGTATTTCTCATTTTAAACATACATAGTGTTCCCTGAAGATACCAATTTAGATCCTCTCAGTCTCTTTGGTTAACGAAATTTGACGAAATACTTGGAATTTTAAAATGACATTGATATTTCTTAGAAATATACAAATTTTTCATATAGGTCTCCCGTTGTGAACCAACATTATTACAAGCAAAATTCGATTTCATTTAATACTTGAAACTGTTAGATGGCGCTGAGAACAATATTATCATTACTGCTTGAAATTATATCTCATTTAAATGCACATAGTTTACAATTAATCTTCAATATCCAACAGTGGATAATTGATTCTGACAATTTGGTTCATGAAATCTTTTTATAGTCAAATGTCATCAGCTGCTGAATTATTTGGTATAATATTTTAAATGCATATAGTCTTCATTTAAAATTCCATAATTCTTTCTAGCTTAAGTTAAGTAGATTTGCTGATGTTTATTGCATATTTGTTCTGTATATAATTATTTTTATTTCAGTATACAAATTTTTCCATTGAAGCACCGATTTGAAATCAAGCCATTAAAAATATTCTATGTAAAAAAATTCTAAATCAAATCATATTTACAATTTGTACTATTTGATGTATTTTTTTGGTGTGTGTTGAATCAATAAGGGTTCTCTACGCACACCCATCCAAACTGCAAACCGGATATCTTTATCTATGGAGGCAAGGGTTTTTCGCAGTGTAAATTAAAGTAAAGTAGCTTTCTGGCTTCTTGCTACTGACACTAGGGTGTCGTGAGTTTTCAGGGTATCGTGGGTTTTTTCCTATATTGCTCTTTGGATGTAGGTGAGGGGTGCATTAATTTGGTAGACGAGATGCGCTCGATTTCATTGGTATTTTTGATTTCCCAAATTTTTCTCAATATTTCTTTTTATATAATTGCAAAAGTTCTTATTCCTATGCCCCAGCCTTTCATTCAGTGATATTGACCGTTATTTCCAATATATTGTTTCAAAAATGCATAATTATTTCAGGCTCTAAACGACAACTGTTGTCATTGCTCAGGAACCTTATGGGAAAACAAACGTCAATTACCTTCTGAATTCCTGGACAATTTGTTAGTTGAAATTGCAAGGAAATATAAAATAGTTATTTAAAAACACAAATACAGCTTTATGTGACCGAATAGTTCAGTTTTATAAGTTTTTCCTTAAGCCTAAGCAAAAAATTAATTTTTATTCTCACAAATGAGTTCCGCCCGAACGTGTTAGCATTTGTATTGAGCTCGACGGGAGGTAAAAAAAATTCCGAATGAAGTGTCGTTTATTATATTTAGATGATGCTTAAAATTTCTTTTATCAGAAATAACGAATTATGGCTTGTGTTTTAATACATATTTTCTACTTCCAAACATAAAACCCTTAAAGAGCAGTCACTCCTCTGGAACCCAGTTTTCCTACGGACGGAGGGTGGTCACTGTAGAGAGATTTCACTGCACAAACAATCCTGTAATTGTCTTATTACTTATTCACATATCAAACATGAATAATATTTAAATTTTTAAAATTTCATAGAAGAAAAAGGAGTTTCTTATGCCAGAAAATTAAAAACAATATCTTTGAAGTCTTTTAAAGCCTACAGATAGACTCTCCTTTTCTTTGTCAAAGCTTTCTGAATTCGAATCCTAATTCTCCTAAATATTCTACTTGATTTTATTTGATTGGGGGGTGGATTTTCAGCATCAAAGGCTATTATCCGCTATTCATTGAAAAGTTCTTTTCAATCCGTAATCAAAAAAGAAATGAAAATTGCCATCAAAAGACTGGCTAAAATTATTGCCGATCTGATTCGGTAAAGGGGAAAAAATGGCACCCTCCGAGAAAGGCCTTTATATTCTAACTTAGCTTAAGCGATTAAACCGTTTTTGATTCACAAGTTTTAAAAATTATCTTTTCTCTAAATAATAAAAGCGCGGTAAATATTTATTTATAAATTTAAATTTAGTTGGTGTTCACGTTTTGTATATAGATTTTTGTCATGCTTTTATTATTTACCCGAAACTAAATTTCAAAACCTCTGCATAAATGTTTTTTAATAATTTTTTAAACTTTTTAGAGTGGATTTTAGTAAAAATGTTTTAAGCCCCCTTTTTTTCTTTCTTATATGTATATTTTAATTTTAGTGAATTTTGATTAAAGTAATTTACATTTAAAAGTTTTTTTGACGTTAATCGATGTTTTGATGGGTTTTTTTCATTTTACTGCATAATAATGCAAGCGTTATTTAATGTTTTTCAGTGATTTTAATTTAATTCTATTTTGCTTTCCGGGGGAGATCTCAGACAGAAAAAAACCTTTCCTTATATATATGTTTTTTTTTTCCAAATCCACCTTCAAACATAAAAGTTACTTCTTAGCAGATAACGCAGTTTTGTATATATGCAAACGCTACAGTTTTTAAAACAGTGAAAAATTTAAAAATAATAAACTATCTTCTGGAAGAACTTCTAAATATAATAAATATATCATATACAACATTGCACAGAATTGTTGTTGATTTTTACTAAAAATATTTTACTAGAAAATTCAATGATTATTAAACAGTAACTTATCAGAAGTGGTTTGCACAGATTCTTTTAAAACTGAAATAAATAAATGTAGCTATTTTTAGTTTATATTTTTTGGAATTACAGAAGTCTTGAGTCTGAGGATATTAGTATGATAAATTCTATAAAAACTGAAAAAATTAAAATTACGGATTTGATTGTGGTGAGTACATAGCACAACAATAAGCTCAAATTTATAAAGAAGTTTATTAGGAAAACCTTATTGTCCCATCTCCGAAGACAGGTCGTACCTCGGTAAAACGGGGGGTTGGTGCATGAGCTGCTCGTAATGAGGGCTATTATGCTGGAACCACAGTGTCTGACTATGCTGTCGCGGCGACCGGTCAAGTTTTACCCGGATACTACGTCAGGGCGGGGTGATGTTTCTTTTGGCTATAGCGTACAGTATAGTTTTAATCAACTCATTGCAAACAGATGACAATAGCAGTCTGTGGAAATAGACGAAAATAGTGCCTGATAATGGAGTTAACAATGCGAGATTCAATGACTTATTTTATTCTTTTATTTTTTTAGCAAATTTAGAATCTTGGATCTCTAATCATAACATGGCTTCAAACTCAGTGACATGCATTCATGAAATTTGTTAGTGTCTTGTCAATCATAATTTTTAAAAAATTAAAAATATTTAGCTGATTATATGCATGTCATTGAGAATCCTCAAAAGTCTAAAAATTTCGTTACTTTTTTTATTTATTTGTTATATAAGATCTGAATTATGCGATATTTTAAGACAGCACTTGTTCTTCGATATAAAAGAGAAGAAAAACAGAAATTATAGATATTTTGAAATCATTGCGTTCATAATGTCTCTGAAAGATGTTAATAATGATATTATTAAATGCTTCTTTCTATGGTAGAGTTCATTTTGTTAGCGATAGAAACCACAGATAAATCTGAGATTATAAGATTTCACATATAAATAAAGTTTCTTCGCGGCTGCTGGTCTTTGTCGAACGTACTCAAAAGAAGATACGAATCACTTTTTGAACGATTATGTTATTATTTACTTCTAGACGTAAGATTTTGTGAGCGTAGCTTTTCCTTTCAGCACTGGGTTTGAAATCAAATGTTTCATTGCATGTGTATCCCTTTTTCTTTAAAGTTAAAATATCTAATTCTACCTCATATTACACTTATATCATATTTTCATTTCGAGATAAATAAGTCATTGACAAATACCACTCGTTTTATCTAACAAATATTTAAAAAATGGAAAGATTGAGAACAGAAAAGCAATTCCGGATTCCTTATAAAAATGTCTTTATCACTTTGAAATTATATATATTTTATAATGTCAGACTGTAGTGTGTCTTTTAAAAAATGAAACCTAGTAAGGGTTTCATATATAAATCCTTTAATTATGAATTCAGAGATAGTATCAAATTTCTATTAGTTAACTCCTTATGGCGCCCATATTCTAAATCTGTTAATCATAGGATTTTAAATCCGTTAAAATAACTTTTCTGGCACTTCTAAATTAATTTATTTCCTAAAATACTGCATTTTTGAAATCAAAAAGGCAGTCAAGGAAGGATATCGGGAAGTCAATAAACTTGCTTCTTCAAAATAATGCACAAACTTCCATTTTTCTTCTAAATCAGATCACAAAAAATTTTCTCTCTTGCCTTCTGTAATTTCAGCAAATAACTCTAGTTTAAATAAACAAAGAAATACCATGCTGGCAAGAGAAGATTTGGTGAAATCGAAGAGAGAGTATAAGGGATGGAAAAAAACTGAGCCTTTTGGGTGGTGTTACAAAAACGCACTGCCTAAAGATTTTGTTTTCTGAGAGATTACCTTTTTTCTCCTTCTTTCTGACGTAAAGTTTTGCCTTCTTTTTTCTGATATGCCTTCGAGTATGTCATTTTTATCTCCTAACATCTACTGACTGTAAAATCCCACCTGCTCCCTTCAACCAGTTAACAGCACTAGGAGACGCCTTTTCATTTTCCTTGTTTTCTTTCGACTTACGCGGAACCTCGCTTTATCTTTTGTTATTTCTCGGTAGAGTTCAAAAGTCTTGCAGCTGACATGTTTGCAAATAGCACAGATGTGCAAAGGGACCATTTGCTATAAAAAAAAGTAGACATTTGTAGGTAGGAGTAAATGTCTTCATTTTTTAGATTATTGATAGATTTGAAACGTTACGATCATCATCTTTTAGTTAATAATATAAATAAATATATAAATATTATATGGTTGTTTTTCATTTTACAAAACTTTTATATAACCAAAAAGCTGCCAAATACTAAATATTTTTAAATGATGATCGAATAAATAGAATTATTGCCAGTATTTTGACGAATCTGATTAGATAAATAGAACTGTGTTTTACGTTCTAATCCCCATCTCACAAGTCAAAAAAATTAGTTTCATATTATTTTAAGAATCACCTAAAAAAACGTATTTACGGTTCATGAATTTTGGAAAACATTGCGTGCAGCTTCCAATTACCTCAATGACGATAAACATGAAGTGGAATATTTGCCTGGCATTTTATTATTTTTTGTTTTTCTTTTTCTGATCTTAGTCTCAGAGGTTGGTCCAATAATTTGTCAAGACATATTTCATTGAAGATTTCTATTTTTTATAAAAATGTATGCATATAAATTATTTTCTTAAGAGAATTTTTAATTAAACGGGTCAACATCTTTTCATTCAATACAAATATTTTTACCAAATGATTAAAATTTATAATAAAATATAAACTGGAGGCAATGCTAGATTTAAAGTATCAGATTTTTCAAGAAATTCTGCTGTTTTACCAGTCAGTTTTCAGAAGGCCACATTGTCTTCATATAAGAATATTTTCAATCAATCAGTGTTCGTTATTCTGTTTCATATTTTTCCCATGTAATCGAATGAAAAACAATCCTTCTCTGTTGTTTTCTGTTTATCTACCCAGCTGAACGGAACTTTTTTTGTAAGCCTCAAAATCAGTGGAAATTAGTTTTAATCCAGAAATAGGTAAGTGAGCTGTATGACTTATGCTTGATACCCATTACTTCTTACAATCGCTATTCTTGGAGTTGGTCCTTGTTTTGATTTAATGCAGAAACAGAGGTAATAAGCAGTTTTACTTAGTGTTCAAATCTCTGCAATTTTTTTCTGCAATCATCTGTAAAAGTTTTCATAGTTCTTATGTCTGATTTCTAGTTACAGTCAGCATTCTTTCCTCCGACGACATTTTCTTTAACAGAATTTCGTACATGGTTCAATAAAAGAAAACCGATATTTAGCCCGATGTGATAAAAATTAGGTTTAATAAAGATAATGAGTGTGTGTGAGTGGATGACGTTCTGTACCTGTCACATTCTCTCTTGATACGACGAAATAATCTAACATACACTAGAAGGGCAGAAAATGATGATGTGGAGGGAGAACATGAAGACAACACGGATACCAAGAAAGTTACGTGGAAGGAAGCAGACGAAGAATTGTAAAATTTCATAAAGTTTACCGAGCAATGTTCATCTGTCAACACATGGTGTTATGAAGCTTCATCGTATATAAAGTAAATTCTTAAAACTCCGGCACAGGTAGCATTGAGCAGCAGGTAGATAAGGAAAATTATGCAACATCACATTATGAAATAATTTTTCATTTGCAAATAACTATGGTATTTCTAAATTTTTCTTCCACGTAGTTTTTCTTATGAGTTTTAATTTCGACTAATTGCGCAATTTACGATATTTTTAAATGTAATTGTTGACGATGGAAAGTAAGACATCACAAACTAATATCTCCTGCTACGATTTCCACAGAATACGAACATGCAAGTTCTAAGTACATGCATTGAATTTTCGGAAAAATTCCAGGATAATTGAGGTCTTATAGCTGCCTGACCCAACGTCCAATTTATATGTCAATTACATTTAACTTGAGAGGCTAAACCAAATGCATGGCATTCTTTCAATTTCGTTTTGTCTAACAAGTCGACAAATATTACCAAACTCCTAAACTTGTTTTAACAGGCCATTATATCCCATGCAAAGGCTAGAATCTGAAGACAAAACGTTTCCATGTTGAATTTTTTTCTTTGATTCATTTTTAAGGTAATATAAAGGATTAGAATATTACCAAACTCCTAAACTTGTTTTAACAGGCCATTATATCCCATACAATGGCTAGAATCTGAAGACAACACGTTTCCATGTTGAATTTTTTTCTTTGATTCATTTTTAAGGTAATATAAAGGATTAGAATATTACCGAACTCCTAAACTTGTTTTAACAGGCCATTATATACCATACAATGGCTAGAATCTGAAGACAAAACGTTTCCATGCTGAATTTTTTTCTTTGATTCATTTTTAAGGTAATATAAAGGATTAGAAAGTAAATTTCTGTGTTTTTTAATATTTTAATATAGTTTAAATTCTTTAATATTAATGTGAAGAAGGTTTTAAAAAGATTTTCTACCATTTTTTTATATTTCTTCTGAAACATATAAAGGATAAATAATAAAAAAATGTGTTCAGAATTTAATTTTATTTTACAATTAATCATGATGTTTTAAACATAATTTAATAGAAATTTATTGAAATGTGTTTTTCGAATTAATTAAGGTGTTAACAAAATAAGGGAGAATCTACAGGAAATTGGATGCTAAATGTATATTAAAAGTTATCTAAATTGATAACTCACAACAAATCTCTCATATATCTCCTTTGCTTAAGGATAACTAAAATACAGTTTCGCATTATCTGATTATCTGACGAGCTTCCTTAGTAAATAAACAAACACCACATGTTATCGAGTTAATTACATGTATAATATTTTCTTTCTATGTCTGCACAGTAATCACATAAAGAAACTGACAAATACTCCTGGGTACATGCAATGCTAGATAATCAATGACTGATGAAGTCCAATGCAGTAAGTAAAATAACACAAATCATAAAAAGATTGAAAGAGTAAAGACTTCGAAACAAGATGACCAAAAAATAATTTAATCAGTTACTGCTAAATTGATCCAGAGTCAATACATTTTTTATGACGTTCTTTTCGCTAATGGCAATCTTCTGCTATTTGTTTTATTCTTCACTGTTAACTAAATAAATAAAGCAGAGACGAACGGCATTTTATATGTTTTTAATCTGGGATAATGGAAAATGAGCAAAGTACGTGATCCACATCGATAAGAATGGCACGCGTATATATGCAATTACAATTAAAAGGAAAGAATTAATTATTTATTTATCTTAAGAGCAGTTTTGTAATCCTTTTCTTCTATTAAAAAGAATAAAGTATGTCATAAATTTTAAGTTTTAAGCAAATCTTCCAAATCACAAACAAATTTAAGTTCTTGAGTGACTTAAATCTGTTTCTTAGAATGTTCCAATAAACCAATAGTCATCAACCAATTCTATAACTTTTCTTAAAATTTATTAAACATTAATTTATTGTTTTACGCTTAAAATATTAAGAAAAATTTAATTTGCAGATATCTGATTAAACTGTTACATCTTGAATTATATCGATTTGTTTCATTTCAGTAAATGATTTTAAAATCGATCACTTATTTAAAAAATGTTCAAGAAATTTTAATTTTAATTTGTGAGATCCTCGACAGATAATGACGAGTTATGTCTAATTTTCTGCTGTATATGAAACTGCTCACAAACATTAGTTGATATTTCACTATGAATATGAAGCGATACACAAAGAAGTTTGTGGTTTTATTAAGCAAGATTGTCAGAAAAAGAAGCGACAAATCAGAGAAATTTTATTGATGACGCAAATGGCAAGAAAACTCAATTATCGTGTTTGAGTAGCAAGTAACATACTGGTGGGGTCGAAAAAAACAAGTCAAACTGGCCAGAGTGCTACTTAATAACTATTCACTTTTTAAAATTGAATCTTCGAAAAGTTATTTTGAATTGTGTTATGATCGAACATATGCTGAAAACTCATGCGATAATTCAAGTTTAAAAGAAATGGATTCATGGAAATACTCTCACTCTTTACATTGTCTCAGATTTCAACTGAAATTCATTTCACTGTACCGATGATATCTTTCTGAATCTTAACGGTAATGAACTGGAATTTTTATGTAAGCTGCCTTACATATCTGGATAGGAAATTATGACACAAAAAAATTGTTTCGCAAAAGCACAGTTATACATTATTTATTTTTAATAATTTTAAATCTTAATATTTGGCATATTGCCGTGTATTTAATATTTAAAAACACAGAATGTTATAGAAAAAGAACATGCGGAGAAATTTGTGCTTTTTTAAGAAAGTTTTTATATCTTCCTGAATATTGTGCGATTTTTACGAAATCTTACGTAAGTATTGTCCACACCAAACAAAACCATTGATAAAAGGTGCAAATTATTATCAGCTTTCTGTGAAACGGCGCAAGCCCAAATCTTTTCCTTCTTCACCATTTTCTGTTCGATACCCTAAAAGCCCTTGCGGCAGAATCTTCACTATAAAATGCGAGTTCCTACCATTGTACGTCTCATGATTCCCCACAACTGATTGTGAACTATTTTACCCATACTCACTCCAAATATATTGAATTATATGAATTATGCTTAGCTTATGGACACGAGTTTATAATTAATTTTGATAAAAAAAATGAAGAGCGAAAAATATGTTTAACTGATCACTAGAATCCATCTTTGCTCATTCATATCATTTACGAAACAACAAATATAATAAAAGTCCATCTTCTTACCAATTTTAATAAGGTGTTGACCGAATCATATCCTTACATATTCCTTCGAAATAAAATAAGTCAATGAGTACTAAATCCGTAAGTGGAAAGATTAAATTCACAAAGCATGTTTTGCATATTGGAACTTTCTAAAGCCATTGTATTGCCAAATTTCTTGAACTATCCAATTGAATCTGCGGCTGTGATTCTAGGAATACACGAGATATATTTACTGCTAATGAAAGACCTAACTGATAATTTCAACAAGTTAAATATGTAATTACCTGGTTGGTCGAAAATTGTCTCTTCCTCTTCCGGAACATATTCTCGGATGCATTAAGGCTACACAGTATCCTTTTTCAAAACTTTTTTTTGGAGACAGTAATAATAAAATAAATAATTGACTTTATTTTTAGATTATATTAATAAATAGATTCGGATTTAAAAACGTCATTTTAGCAAGAGCTATTATTTTAAAATTTAAAAAATTTGAAATTTTTAAAGTTTTTTTAAACTCTTATAAAATTCTTAATTTTCAATATTTTTTAGTTGTTTTAAGTGAATTATATTTCATGTATTCTTGGGAACAAAAGTTAGCATGGGATTGATGATCTGACTCTTTTTTTAATTTTTGATAGTTATATTTTGTGAAAAAAGCTGAAAAAACATGATAATTCTAAAAATATCAAATTTGATCTATTTAAAAAAAACTAGAACTCTCAGACCTAAATCCATGCTAATTCTTATAGAACATTTATCTGAAAGTATCTACAAAAAATTCCAAGACTCTATCTTGAACAGGAAATAAGCCTTAGGAAAAAAAAACACTTGCATAGCCACAAATAAAAGTCTGAGAAAAATGCATTTAAAGTTTGTCAAGGCAGGAGACAAAAACTAATAATGCTTGTATAGCTCTAATTTCTTATTGTGTTATTTCCCAAATCATAAAATGCACAAAAATATTATTTTAACTCAATATGATTGAATATATTTTTTCTTATTTGAATTAATATGTAATTAGTCTGCCAGCTCTTTAAAACATTTTGTCTCTTAACATGTCGATAAGTTCTCGGTAGTGCCATTTTCTAAACAGAAAAATGAATAAAAAACAATAATTTTGCACTGCAAAGCTTCTAAATAAAATACACTTTGTATAAAAATTAATATTAGTCTTAAAAAAGTCGTTTTCATGAATATCAGTTAGATAGTAATGAGAACTCAATAAGAACGCAGAATATAAACAAACAGAAACGATCTGGGTAGTGAACAATGAAGTTATGATAACCGTTTCACCCAAGCAATTGATTTATTCACAAAATATTTTTAATTAATTTATTTTAAGACTGGGAAAATGCTTCAAAATGAAAACGAAACTAACCACTCTGTCAAATTTTGAGACTGACAACACTCAGAAAACTTTAAAATCTTTAAACCCATCTAGATATCAGATCTAAAATTTGGACTCAAGTCTCCCAATTGTATGGGACATCTTAAAATGCAAAAAAAAGTCGATATATTTGTCATTTTTAGGGTACTGTGTAGCCTGTGCTAAATCCGATTTAACATTATCGGCTTAGATGATAACTGATACAGACTGCTAAATCGCTAGTTACTTGGTAAGATGTGATATGTTATTCGATTGCACTTTGAAGACTTGCATTAGCCACTTTTATTCTCAAATTTTATTTTTGAAAGTTTTATAGAAAACTATTAGCAATTTGATAATTCAGATTAATTAACTATATGCAGGACAAAATAGAATTCAAGGATTAATTCTCTGTTATTTTTTAGTTTAAGCATCAGTTTCCTATATATTATAAATATAAATATAAAATTTAAATTTAATTCAGTAAAAAATAATTGAAATACTAATAAAAAATAATGATAAGAAGAAGAAGAAAACGGATTTTTATTATCATTTTGAGGACAAGTCCAGCATACTGAAATAAATCATTGTTGCAATGGAACATAGGATGGGAAACGCAAAGGATCACCCAAAGCAAATGCTCTTTGTCGGTGAATTAAGTAATAGAAAAAGAAACAACAGATAAAATGCACAAAATGTGATTGAATGGAATGCAAAGTTAGAACAGAAGAACAACACAGTTGCGTGGATAACAACAATACAAGTAGAAGTAGTGTTCAAAGAACGTGTCGTCTGATGAGATACATGCTGCGCATGTTGTTATTCTCGTAAATAGGCTGTAGTGCTTATGTAAATTATTATTGTGTTGTACATTTTATTTGTTATACCCTTTCCTTTTACTAAATTTACTGACCCTGTAGCAAAGTCCCTTTGCGTTTCCTACTCTATGTTCTATAGCAAGAAGCTGACTAACATCTATATGCCTGACTTACGCTTAAAATTTGTAAACGATCTTTGGAGAACCCTGTATGCAGTGCAGTTAAGTCTTTATGTGACTTTGTTATTTGGATAAAATATTAATAATACAGTTTTGCCTTACAATTAAATTAATAAAACAGTATAGGAAATACAAAATAGATGCCAATATGATTTTTCTCCAAAAGATATAAAAAAATCTCTCCACATGTTTTTAAATACACCATCAATAAATTAATGGTTAATTTTTGAAAGTACAGATATCTTCTTCTGTTAAATGAAGTATACATTTTTGTTCCTGACTTAATTGTTTTAGCACAGGCGAAGTGAACTTGTCTCTCAGAGATTATTACACTCATATGAATACTCAACATCATGTGTACTACTTTCTTCTTTAAAAGAAACTTTCTCAAAAGATTGTCTAATGGAATAAAAAGAAGTTCCCTTTTAAATACAGCAGCTTCAATATTTCTTATCTCTTCAGAATCCCTCTCTAACAGCTACAGCTCATAGAATTCTTCCCGGTTTTGCGCAGGCAAAAGAAACAATGTGAAAATGTGAACTTAAAAGGAAATAAACAATGCAAAATTGCGGGTGTTCTTTTTTATCCATTTACTTAGGAGTTTGTTTTTTTTTCACTTTGATTCGAAGAAAGGCGAAAGAGCTAAATTTGACGTTAAAAAATACGTAGAAATCGTGAATTAAAAGCCAGGGTTTTGCATTCAAATTACCATCATAAGGAAATCTATAGTTCAATTAGAGGCTATGAAAAGACATTCCAAACTCCAAATAAGAAAGTTAGATAAGACACCAGTAATGTTTCCCTTCTGTTTTAAGGGAAAAGATACAAAATGATTGCTTTCAAATATAGATATTTCATAAAAGAGAAATAAAATTTTTTAGCAAATACATACAAATTTGTGTATTTAAATATCAATTACGATTTCCATATGCATGAGAGTAATAATTATTTCAAAATATTTTATTAAATAATATATGAACTATGGTTATTTCTCAGAAAAACCTTAAGCTATTCATTTTTTAATTAATGACAATCCTATAAACAAATTCAATTTCTGAACTTTGTTCTGAAGTTAAAAAATATAACTTTAGAAATAATTTTATAAATATTTACACTAACTATTTATAGTATATAAATTGTAAATTAGAATAAATCCATACCTTAACTGATAAGACTAAAATACGATTTTTAAAATAACACAGCTTCTGCTTAAAATGTACATCCTCTAAAGGCAAAGAAAAGCATTTATGAGGTTTTCTGTTTAAAAGAGTGTAAATTCTGGATTATTTGACAAAGAAATTGAAGTCATTTATTTCTGCATCAGTGTGCATTGTAAGTTCAGTTTATTATGTTATAGAAGAAAAATATTAAGAATTTTTTAAATCTAAATTTAAGTTAACCATTTAACTTAAGCAATTAAAAATTAAAACATTTCAAATATTTTTCTATGACAAATTTAATCGTATAGAAATATCTTGAACCTTTATATATCTTATTTATTATATTGAACCTTAATATATGCATACATGATTTAACGTGATTATTACAGATAGTCTCATTTGTTTCATGCATCATAATTTTTATATATTCAGTATTGCCATAATATCAACAGAATTTGAGAAATTTTAGACGTAAAAATAATTATAAAATCTAAAAAATAAATATCTAATTGTGTATGAGACTGATCAAAGAATGTTCAAATTTTTCAAAACAAAAAAATATCTCATTAAATAATTTTTGCTCCCAATATCAATATATTTTATTATTAAAAAGCAAGAAAGCGTACAATGGAAAAGGACCCATTTTTATAGGACCTATTTTATTAATATTATTTTATATAAAAGTTATTTTAAATGAATATTTTTGATTCTTTATCAAATTCTTAGTCATCATTTTAAAAAGGATTATTTTTTGTTCAAAACTATCGTAACTCTTTTATGAAACATTATTGTCTTTGCATCTCTAAATTAACCATATTCTTTGAAAACTACACAGTAGAAAACATACTGGAAAAATACATCATCAAATTATTAGAGTTTAATTCACATACAATAAATAGTATTCTTTCTTTCAATTGAAATATTTGAAAAGACCATTTGTTCCTGTTGTAAACCAAAGAATCATACATCAACCACCTGTATAATCAATTTGTTGAAAGCACCTTGGAGCTTCCGCCGCAGTTCATTAGAAGCGGTTGGTCTTGTTGTTCCCCAGGGAGTTCCAACGCATTTGCTCAGCATTTTCTGGAATAACATGCTGCTATCAGGGACATTTTCAACAAAAGATGATTCAGCTGAATGTTAATGGGAGAACAGAAGCCTTTTGAAAAGGCAGCGGTTGTAAATTGTGCTTCACTTTTTTATTTCATGTTACGAGAATATCGCAGCATGGCCAGATCTTGCCGTTGAGTCCCAAAACCTAAATTAGCAATTGCAAGGCATTAAAAGAGGAATGAAATAATAAAGAACAAGGTATTTATACACTGTTATTTTTGAAAAGGATGCATTCAATATAAAATAGGATTAATTAATGGTGCTTTTATATGAATTGCGCTAAAGTATGTTTTTCATTTCGAATTGTAGATAAAAATTCCTGCGAATATATCATAAACATGGACACAAATTTTTTGACGCTACATTTTTCAAAATAATGTTTAGAATTTGAACTGTCGGTATGAAATAAGTATAAGGAAAGTAGATAGTTATTGATTCACTCTAATTTTTTCTGAAAATCTCAAGACTTTTGAAGTAAATTAATTTATATGAAAAAGAATTTTGAAAACTGCTTAGATGAAAATATACTAATTGCCTTTAAAGGTCGGATATTTTAAAAATTTTATTACATAACCTAAAATTTAAGAACAACGGGGAACAGAAAAATGCTTTGGAAGGGAATAAAAAGTATTCTATGTCTAAAATTCTTCAATAATTATTTTGATTATATATTAGCATGCTAAAATTTTCATCCAATGAAGTGAAAGCTACTCAATTAGCCATCAGTGACTGTACATTGTAAAAATAGTTATTATATAATTAATTATTATATTTCGTTCCGTAAACAAGAGATCATTTAAATTATATATTCTTTTTAAAAATTAAGTATGTAATATATTGGGTAATATTATATAATTTTAATGAATACAAGCTAACATGCCATAATTAGAAAATTAGGAAATTTAAAAAATATATGCAATTCCCACATTCAGAAACGCCATTAGATATAATAACAGCATTTGCAGTTTCATTTTCTGACGTTATTTATGTTTTACTTTGCCTAAACTGAAATATTTAAAATATAATTTTAATTAAATATTGTCTTCCTTGAAAATGGACAACATATTGGAGTAATAAAAAAACTATCTTCATTCTTTATCAAACTAAATATTTACAAATATCATAAACTTGAAATACTTTTTAAAACCACCTTCCTAAAAAAAGTTTTTTTGGCGAAAGTCTCAATTTAAATAAGAATTAGAAAAGATATCAATCTGTTTACAAACATTGCATTCTTACATTGCATAAGGACTGTATCCCAAATCTCATCGAACTTCTCTATTAAAATATCTAAAAGGTGAAAACTATTTTTAGATGAAAAAGAATTGCTTTCTTCCTACTTCTTAAATTTGGCTTCCCTCCCTTGTTATTCCAAAGTTCTGATGGGGCTTTCAATGTTAATTTTACTTTGTATGTAATTGCTTTTTAGCAAGAAATCAATTTCGAAGATTAGTGTCAATCAAAAAGATACCTAATTCTTCTGAATGCTTTAAAAATCGAATAGCAAAATCAGTGAACATCTTCTCTTTTTCAAAAGCTAGGGAAAGTTTTCCAAATTTCAAAATACATGCAACTTCATTTTAAACTCAAATGATTTAATTTATATTTTGTGCCTAAAGCATTTCCTAACTGGCCATACAATATGACGTTCTAAACGTTATAAAAGGGAAATAAACTCTAGTAAAGTATCAATAAGCTTACACATGTCGGTCTGTTTTGCTGGGAAGTTATTTTTTTGCACATGTACACAATCGATACTGAAATTAAAGAATTGCATACAAGAGTAATTCACTGAAGATTAACTCCAATAATCTATTCAATAAGTTGATTGTTTTGGTGTAAAATAATTTTTTAGGTATATGCATACAATCGATACTGAAATTAAAAGATTGCATGAAAAAAATTGTAGAAATTTTGTTTGGGTTAATACCTATCTTTTATATGTAATCTACATACAACCCTTTCTGATTTACTTCTCAATTATCATAATGTAACAAATATTTAGAACGAAAAGTTATTTTTTTGGTATTTTCATAAGATTCAATTCAAAATCAATGTCAAAAAATGCGCAGTATGAAATTTTTACATTAATGACCTCAGGTAATATATAGCATATTGTTACCGTCATGGAATGTCGCTTCCCAGCAATGCAAGTCTTATGGTTGGGAAGATAGTTTTACAAGGTGAAGCATGGAGTGACCTCAGCGAATCTTATGGCACGCATGACCTTGGAGACCATTTTGGCGACTTGGCGAGAAATGTGGCGACCTTGGCGACAAATAGATGATTCCCGAAAATGCAACCCTTTTCTCGATATTTCTATTAGGGGCCGAGATCTAGGTTTTTCCTGAAAATTCTATGTGACGTCACGGCCTATCGGGGAGAGTATATAAGACCGTGTTTGGATCACGGTACCGTCTTTTGATCGACTGGTTACTTCGCTTTGAAGCGTGAACGTCTTCGGAGTTCTATCCGCTGTGTGAGCTAATCAGCTGGTGAGCTGAGCTGTTATTGTCGTTACTAGTTATTTGCTGACTGTTTGTGTTGTTAGATATCAAAGTGCTGAACTGTCGTTACCTGAGAATTGTTGTCTATTTACATTGGTAATCTGTGCAAGGACTATTGTTTCCTGTACCTGTGCTACGTGATTTCCTGCATATTTGTAAATAAACCTTCATTCTCCATTATCCTGCGTGTTGGACTGTTTACACCATACACCCACCTTAAGAATTTGTGCAACACTGGTGTCAGAAGTGGGATATTTGTGTATGGTGAAAACGAGATCTCAGACAAAGAACGCTGATCTACTTGCTCTGCTAGCCGAGATGAAGAAATCTATGGAGAAAGGACAAGAAGAAATGAAGGATAGAATGGAGAAAGGACAAGAAAAAATGAAGGATAGAATAGAGAAAGGACAAGAAGAAATGAAGGATAGAATGGAGAAAGGACAAGAGGAAATGAGGAAAACACAAGAAGAAATGAAGAATCAGATCCAATCACACGTCGAAAGTAAAGCCGGAGATATTAAAGATCATGTCAACAGTTGCATAGAGAAAATAGAAGAAGATGTCCAAAGCGTGAAAAGAGAGATTGGAGAGGTAAAGGGCGAGGCTGAAAGGAAGATCGAGGAAGTGGAAGACAAAGTACAAGGCAAGATAGAGGAAGTGGAAGACAAAGTACAAGGCAAGATAGAGGAAGTGGAAGACAAAGTACAAGGCAAGATAGAGGAAGTCAAAGAAAAAGTTCAAGTGAAGATCGGCGGCCTAGAGAAGAGGCTTAGTGAACTCGAGGACAGACCAATGAATTTCTCGGCAAATCCAGACCTCACGTATTCCAGACCAACGGTCAAATCCCTGACATTCGATGGACAAACGTCTTGGACTGTTTTCAAAACTCAGTTTGACGTTGTGAGCTCTGCGAACGGATGGAATAATCGTGTGAAAGCCAGTCAACTTGTGGCCTCTCTCCGAGGATCAGCCGCGGAAGTTCTTCAGGGAATACCTTCTGATAAGCTGACGGACCTTATGACCATCGAGAACGCTCCAGAAGCCCGATTCTGAGACAGTCACCTTACCCAGTTTTATAGGACTGAATTGAAGACGAGACGGCAGAAGCCAGGAGAAAGCCTTCAGGTATTAGCCGCCGATGTGGAGCGACTAATGAGCCTGGCCTACGCCGAGTGCCCTCAGGATGTCCGAGACAGCCTAGGCGCCCAGTACTTTGTCGACGCTATAAGAGATGAAGATACTCAGCACGCAACAAGGTTGATGGATGCCAAAGACTTGAAATCAGCCTTGGCATATAGCATGAAGTATGAGGCTGCGAAAACTGTTTCCAAAACATCCCGAAATGTAAGATCGATAGAGGTAGAGGATGGTATTGGGAAAGAAAAAGATGAAAAATTCGACTGTTTATTGAAAACTTTGGAAAAATTATTAAACAGTCATGTTGATGGGAAGAAGAACACTCCTCGACGAAATCCGAACGTGACTTGCTGGAAGTGTAACAAAAAGGGGCACCTACAGAGGGAGTGCCAGACGATTTTGCCCAACCGGGAAAAACTAATGTATGGCCGTCCTACGGGGCGAGGGCTGCCTTTTCTCAATAAAGCCCCTGAGGAAGGACTGAAAGTTTCCGCACTTTTCAGAGGAAGAAATTGACTCTACTTGGAAGGATCTATCTGCGGTATCCCTTGTTTAATGTTGATAGACACCGGTGCCAATGTCACTCTCGTAAGAACAGACTTGGCCCAGAAAATGAAGGAGAATTTTATTTACACGGCTCCTAACATTTCTTTAAAGACCGCTACTGGTGAAAAGGCGGAGATACACGGGAA